>JBBPBX010047658.1:5225-26064 GCA_038048925.1 Garcialebias charrua | reverse complement strand
CTTCAAGAGTAGAAAGTGAATAAAATAAACGTTGCTAATAAATGGCAACACCTACAATTCTTGCTATTAAATCTTAAGGTTGTGTCTCCCATTAATGATGTCAAAATATCATACCCCCAAGCTGCAAAGTGGAATCAGTGTATATATTGTGTGGAATAGAACATTTGAATCAGCAGGCCATCTTTGTGTGTCTGGCTTCAAATAAATGTGTGGTGGGGGTTAATTCTATATTAACTCGATGTTTCTGGTCTTACCTGTCCTGGCATGGCATTTTCACACAGGGTAGTTTTGTAGTCTTTGGCAAAAATTGGAGCATTGTCATTTATGTCCAGCACTGTGATCAGAGCGATGCCTTTTCCAATTTGAGTCGGATCCTCTGAAAAAGAGCAGAAGAAATGTAGGCAAATCTTTATTCGCTTCATAGACCTTACTTTGGTTTTGATTCTATTTGTTTTTCAAACCACTATTAAATGATATGTTCTCTCCATGTGTTTGAACAACAAAGACAGTGAAAAGGACTTTTGGAAAAGAACAGCATCATTCCCAGTTTCTGCAGAAATCACACAGAACAATTAGATTGGGTGAGGGCTTGTTGTCAGGGAAAGTTCTGTGTGTGAACGAGACGTCTTGCAGCTAGGCCTTCACGCCTTTGTCTGCTTGACACACACTGACGGTTAAATGACTGTGTCTGAGTGCAAGACTATGATTTAGACTGGCGTCGCCATGAAGCCGGCCAGAAATGACGCTCTGAAATTTGGGCCGGTTGATTTGATGGCGATAAAAAGGGCGCGCAGAGCCTCAGGCCACAGACTTGTTGTCATTGGCATGGTATGGGCACAATGCATGAAATGTGAGTGACTGCAGCTCAAATGTGCAACATCCCTCAGCCAAACAGTCCTTGCACTTGTTTTTAGCTACAAAGCACCCATTTACTATAAATACTGGCATACGGCAGTCCAGGGCAGTGAATACTGTTGCCAGTCCTTCAACTCAGAGATGTTTTTAGCTGAAAACAGTGCGTGAGTGTCACTATGTGTCAGAAGTCAGTGCCTCATGCATGAGAGACTGCTGTGACATTTCACATGGCTTTTATTATATTCTGCCTTCTCTTTGTTGCTATATCTGGCAAGTACTTGTGCTTAAAATCAACCAAGGAGTACATCGGTGCGCTCCGAGATGTAAATAAAAACACAGCTTTGAAGCAAAGAAGCATATAAAGGTTTTGATAAAATAAAAAAAAAAGAATATCATTTTTCACACAACGTTCAGTCTCAAGATGTTAAAGCAGAACAAGTGCCAGTCAGACAGGCTGCTTGTCTGCTTTTAAAATCATACTAGTGTGACACATCTGTCTAAAGTGCTCAGTGGTTTGTGTGCTGATGAGTGTTGGTCAGTGTGTTTGCGTGATGGCAGAGAAATGATGGGAATGGAGAAAAAAAATAGGTGTCCATGTCCTTGTAGCATTGACAGATGAACAAAAAGGCACGCGGCACTTCTTCACATCACATTAACATTGTTCACCCGTGGGTGAGACCAGCCGCCCTTAGTCAGCATCTTGTCCCTACGACTCAGGGAGACATGGAGGTCAAAATGACTGTCCTGTGTGTAGATTAACATTCCCTGACAGCCGTGAATCAACCCCACAGCTCTGTGCCATAATATGCACAAATAAATGGCAAACTCGTGTGTATTAGAAAGCAAAAGAAGAGAGGAGAGTAAGTAAGGAGAGTAAGTTAGTTACAGTAACTGTTTTTTTAGTGAAAAGCCCCCCAAACTGCACTTTACATTTTGCAATCTCAAAGTGCTACAATATAAAACATCTAGAGAGACTAATACATGGCCTTTAAAAAGGACAATAAAAAGTAAAAACAGCAGGATAAAAAAAAATACCTTTAAACACTATAACATATTTCAAATAAAAAGGTTTTCAGTCTTATTTTAAAACTTTCTGTAGTCAGGGGTATCCTTAGATAGTCGGGGAAGCTGTTCCACAGACGTGGAGCAGCAGAGCAAAAGGCCATGTCACCATAGTGCACAGTTTTGTCTGGGGAGGGTGGAGCTGGTAGGAATTTGTGGAGTGGAGGGATCGTGTTGATGTCTGAGCAGTTCTTTAATGTAGTATGGAGCATTGCCATGAATAGATTGGTGGGTGCGTAAGGAAACTGAAAGTTATGCACCATAACTCATGTTCCCTGAAGGAAGGGAACGAGGTGCAACACTATTGCTATGGGAATTGTGCCCCCGCGCGATTACCTGAAGGAATACATTCACGCCTTTACGGCAGGGGGCGTCAGCGTCACCCCAGAGGCCCCGCCCTCTGGGTACTTAAGACGCGGACGCCCATCCAAACGGTCTCCAAGTGCACTTCACCGAGCTTCAGCATTGAAAAGGGCCAACTGTGTTGCACCTCGTTCCCTTCCTTCAGGGAACATGAGTTATGGTGCATAACTTTCAGTTCCCTTTATCAGTCAGGTCACTCGGTGCAACACTATTGCTATGGGAACGTAATTCATTCACGCCCTTGAAATGCTCAGTAAAATGCATGCTTGTGAGAACTTCAGCCTTTACACATTAGGCATCTCTCGGCCGCTCTCTACTGTGTGTTAGAGAGGACAGCCTGAGTGACATCACACGCAGTAACGTCCAAACTGTAATGTTTTGCAAACGTGTTCGTTGAGCTCCAGTTTGCAGCTGCACAGATGTCTGCAACTGGTACGCCCTTGAACAGTGACCACGAGGCAGCCAAGCCTCGAGTGGAGTGGGCATGTACCTCAGAGGGCACTTGTTGACCTCTGCTACCGTATGCCCTTTTAATGGCCTCAGTCACCCAGTGTGAGTGGCGCTGCTTTGATAGGGCCCTGCCAGAATCCGGGTTGGCAAAACATACAAACAGTTGGTTTGTTTTCCTCCAATCAACTGTTTTTACGATGTAAGCACTTAAAGCCCTAACAGGGCAGAGTGCTCTCAGCCTCCTCTGTTCCTCAGTGAGGACGGGAGCAGGAGGAAATTAAGAGAGTTCAAAGTCCAGGCTTCTGGGATTCAAAGTTAGAACCTTTGGGACATATGCAGGGTTAGGTCATAGGGTGACCTTTGACCCATCAGGGGTAAACTTTGTACACATTGGGTGCACCAACAGAGCGTGGAGGTCACCCACACGTTTAGCTGAGCAAAGAGCTAGGTGTAGAGCGGTTTTATAAGATAGCATATCTATCTTAATTCCGTTTAAAGACTAACAGAGAGCATTCAGGACTAATTTTGAGGTCCCAATCAGGGGTCAAAGTCCTGCTGGGGGGTCTCTTCCTCAATACGCCCTTCATGAACCGTATCATGAGAGGGTGTGCACCGGGTGTCTTTCCCCCCCAGCCTTCGTGGCATGCCGAGATGGCTGATAAAAACACCTTAATTGTGGAAAAAGAGCGGCCTTTCTCCAGCAGGTCCTGTAGAAAGGTAAGAAGCTGGACCAGGTCACAGGAATAAGGGACAATATTCCTTTCCATGCACCAAGCTTCAAAAACACACCATTTACGAGCATAGAGAGTCTGTGTTGACATTGCTCTTGCTCCCTGTATTGTGTTTACCACGTTGCTGGGTAGGCCTGAGGCCATCAGTTTGTTCCTCTCAGCAACCAAGCTGAAATTTGCCACAGTCCTGGGCGTAAGTAGAAAGGCTGTTCGTGTGGTTGAGACAGCAGGCCCCTGAAGGGGAGCAGCTGTCCGTGTATCAGAATTAAGCACACCTCCGAGGGCCATGGGCCCTGTGGCCTCCTGGGGGCTAACAATATTAGGGAGGGGTCCCTTCTGTATGTGTGCTCCCGCATCACCTGAACTAGGGGTGTTGGGGGAGAGGTGTAATGTATTGCTTTTGCTGGTCAGCCGTGGGCCAGAAGGTCTGTTTTTGCTTTGTTTAGTGAGAGGCACGGGACGTAGGGCGTGCAGGTTTTTTATGCGAACAGACCTCCGGATTCCAGGCCGCTCCGTGGCTGGGTCTGGTTCACAAGCCTCCAGCTCCACCATTGCTCTGGAGCTGGCTTTGATTCCAGGGAGCTGTATCAGGCACGTTTCCCCTAAGGACATGTTTTGACCAAGGTGGTGGTGACCCATACGCCCAGAAATACGGTAATCTGTGTGCTTTCCTGCAGTATTATGACGGAGCTGAAAACCTCCCAATGAAGGGACGTTATTTAAAGGCACAGTTGGGCTAGTGCGCTGAGCTTGGTCACACTTTGCAGGTCCATTGCTCGTGTACGGCCTGCTGGTTTTACAGGTTGGAAAGCCAGTTCCAGTTTGAGGGCCTAAGGCTATACACCTACAAAACCTGGACGATTTCACTAGGTCCAGGCTGTCTCGGGCACGAGGAAGCGTTATCTGAGTCGGCCCAGGTGCATTTCTTGTGTTGTAACAACATTTATTTACAACTTCTGTAGCATTATTGTTGTCTCCTCTGTCAGCATGTATGCATGGCCCGGGCTCGCAGACTTTGGATGCAGCGCCCCCATGGCTCAGAGCGGTCATCCGCTGAAATGCAGTTGGGGGCCATGACAGTACGTCGTCATGGTCACCGTGTTCAGTCGGCACGTCCTCCGGGCATGCGGACGTGCTGCGAGCTTGGGGAATTTGTATATTCTCAGCCCCCCGAGTTCCAGCGGTGCAGGGGGGTGAGTGTGTGACCCCCTTCATCCGGCCTTGTGTGAGCCGGTTTACCTGCTTGCGGACACGCAAGGTCTGTCTGCTGCAGACAGTCCCGGGACATCCTGCTGGGGTTCATTGTTCTGATTTGGCACCCCGTGCACCGCGAGGGAGGGGGGGTGGCAGCCCCCTCCCTTCATAGCGATTGTTTTCAAAGGGGTGCTGTGTTGTTGTTGTTCATCACTCATTTCATTTTTTTTGAGTCAAGAAACAGGGCAAAACTGTTCTTTTGAATTTTTATTTTGTGTTTTGTGCAACAACCTTTTGTTTTTATTTCACATACATCAGAGCACTCGTGTTTTGTGCATACAGTAAAGTCACCAGCTTTTTGTAGCCTCTTAGAAATTAAGTCTGGGCATATAAAATTATGCTCCCGTACCCCTTGAGCGGACGAGCCTGGAAAACTGTGCAGAGGGCCTGCTTTGTCAGGCTCGCTTCTGTCTTCCATCACAATTCGCAGAGGAAGTCCTCGGTTGGACTGCCTGGCGAGAGACGAAACTGTTCCTACCTCAGGACTGACCTGCCTGAGGTAGACCCGGTGGAAGTCTCTGCCGGTGCTCCCCCTCGTACGCCGGCCTCTTCTGCTGAGGACGACGTGTGGCTGAGCGGTCTCGAGGCTGCACGGGTCTGCTCCCGCTTGTCTCCCTTGGGGGGGCAAAAGCTCCCCTTGGCATGCCTGCTTACGCCTCTGCTCCAGCCTGGTCTGGATCCGGTCCAGGGCTCTCCCAAAGAGTCCCGTCGGCTCGATTGAGTGGTGCAGAAAAGGGACCCGCTGACCTTCCGGAAGGTCTGTCAGGGTCATCCACAGATGACCCTGGGCAATGACCACCTCAGCCATACACCTCCCTTGTGCAATGGCTGCTGTCCCCATCATGCGGAGCACAAAGTCAGTGGCCCTGCAGGCTTCTTCCAGCACCTCAGTCGCAGCTTGCTTGTCTGTTGTCACCTGGAGCTCCTGTAACTTTTCTTCCAGGTACCCTTGCATCATGGCAGATGCGTTCATCGCACGTGCCGCAAGGCCCTGAGCTCTGTAACATTTCTCGAGCTGTGCAACTGAAGCTCGACAGGCTTTGCTGGGCAAAGTCGGTTTTGTTCCAGAAGATCTGGGGGCCAGGTGAGATGCCAGCATGTCCGCCATCTGTGGCACGTTGGCTATTCCTGCTACTTCCATTCCAGCCATGTTGAGGAACTGAGAGAGCGGGAGAAGCATGGGAGCCCTAGGTTCAGCCCAGGTGCAAGTAAGCTCCGTGAGGAAATCCGGGAAGATGGGCATCCTGTGCCTTGTTGTCGACTGCTGCTTGGCATAAAAATAATTCTCTACCAACCTTGTGACCTGTTGACAAGGTGGAGGTTCCGGCCAAGGGATCTGCAACGCGTCCGCCGCTCTGCGACACTATTCGAACAGAGCGGGGATCGAATTGTCTGTCTCCAGAAGCACTGGCGCCGGGTTCTGTGAGAGGTCCTCCTCCTCTCCTTCGTACTCGTTGACGGCTTCATCACCAGAAATTTCACCTGAGGCTGTTAGCGAGATCTCATCCGCGTTCATCATGCCTCGAGTGTCAAATTCGGCTGTCGAGTCCCCGACGGGAGCCGCCATGTCCGGGCTCTCCCCCCATTCGACCCGAGCATTGTCTTCTAAATCATGCTCTCGAGCTCCGGCGTGGAAGTGAGAGCCTCTGTGAGGTCCGGGTCTGTTGGCGCCGCAGCGGCGCCCATGGCTTTGGCCACGATGTCTACTCAGTGTCTCCTCACTGCCTCCAGCATCTGGCTGCAGTGTAGGCAGGAGTCGGGGGGCGTCCAACGCCGTTTTTGCGTGTAACATCCCCAGGCAGACAGGATAGGCCTCGTGGGTGTCTGTCGCCGAAAGGAAAAATCTGCAGCCGCTAGGGCAGGCGCGCGAGGTGGGACTCGCTGTCCTGCAAGCCTTTTTCGAGAATCTTTGTTGTTGCTTTCCTATCTCGGGAGCAATGTCCGAGAAAAAACAAGCAAGTTTTCTAAAAATCCTTGTCCGAGACGTCTCCTCCGTCGCGTCGCTTTTGCTGGCTAGCCTGCTACTCTTAGTAGGGTAGCGATGTGACGCAGTTAGCGCCGTAGAGCGAAGCAGTCTGCGGAGAGAAGAAAATTTCGGGGTTAAGGAAAAATGTGCCGGACTAGCTTTCGCCAGCCCAGCGATACGCAGGAAATTTCTCTGTACGCTCAGCGTATGGAGCGAGCTCACCTCTAACGAGTGATGTGTCTACAGAGAAGTCCCACGAAGTTCAGGTTTAAGTGAGGTTAAGGGCAAAAAGAGACAGTTTGGACGGGCGTCTGCATCTTAAGTACCCAGAGGGTGGGGCCTCTGGGGTGACCCTGACGCCCCCTGCCGTAAAGGCGTGAATGTATTCCTCCAGGTAATCGCGCGGGGGCACAATTCCCATAGCAATAGTGTTGCACCGAGTGACCTGACTGATAAAGGGAAATTCATATTCAGTATGGAGTGAAATGGGAAGCCAGTGGAGGGATTTAAGGATTGGTGTGATATGATCATGTTTCCTTTGTTTCATCAGAATCCTGGTTGCACTGTTCTGTACATACTGTAGTTTTATAATGTGCTTGGATGGAATTCCGTAAAAAAGTACATTGCAGTAGTCCAGTCTTGAGGAGATGAAAACATGGACAAGTTTTTCAGCATCATAAATAGAGAGTGATGGACGTAGTTTGGAGATATTTTTGAGATGAAAGAATTAAGTCTTGCAAAAGTTTTTAATATGAGATTCAAATGTAAGATGAGAATCAAATCTTACACCAAGATTAGTTACTGTATCAGCAAAGGGAATGTTAATGTTAAATATATTGAGGAAAACACATATATCTTTGGTCAACCTGACTACATCATCACAGACTGGAGTAGATATCAAATATATGCCAGTAGTACCTTATGAGTCCTGACATCAGTCATAAATCATGAGGAAGGTTAAAATCTTTGTCCAGGCTAGGCTAACGTTTGGCCAAATGAGAGCCTGACACAGCTGAATGTTTCAGTCCATAGATATTTGACTTATTTTTGACAGACTACAAGTGCTGATCTGACATTCAACAGCCTTTCAACACTATAAGAATATACAAGTTGTGTTCCCAAGAAGGGGAAGGCAGTAGGACCTGATGACATACCAGTGGAGGTTTGGAAATATCTTGGAGAGATGGCAATGAGGTTTTTGACTCAAATATTTAATGGAATATTTGAGGGTGAGAAAATGCCTGAAGAATGGAGAAGTGTGCTGGTTCCCATTTTTAAAAACAAGGGTGATGTACAGAGTTGTAGCAACTACAGGGGAATTAAGTTGATGAGCCACACGATGAAGATCTGGGAGAGAGTTGTGGAAGGAAGGCTTAGACAAGAGGTGACTATCTGTGAGCAGCAGTATGGTTTCATGCCAAGAAAGAGCACCACAGATGCCATCTTTGCTTTGAGGATGTTGATAGAGAAGTACAGAGAGGGTCAGAAAGAACTCCATTGTGTGTTTGTGGATTTAGAAAAAGCATATGACAGGGTGCCAAGAGAGGAGGTGTGGTATTGCATGAGGAAATCTGGAGTGGCAGAAAAGTATGTTAGACTGGTACAGGACATGTATGAAGACAGCAGGACAGTGGTGAGATGTGCTGTAGGAGTGACAGATAGCTTCAAGGTGGAGGTGGGATTGCATCAAGGATCAGCTCTGAGCCCCTTCTTGTTTGCTCTGGTGATGGACCGACTAACAGATGAGGTCAGGCAGAATTCCCCATGGACTATGATGTTTGCAGATGACATTGTGATATGTGGTGAGAACAGGGAACAGGTGGAAGAGAACTTGGAGAGGTGGAGGTATTCACTTGAAAGAAGAGGAATGAAAGTCAGCCGTAGTAAGACAGAGTACATGTGTGTGAATGAGAGGGAGGCCAGTGGAACAGTGAGGCTACAAGGAGCAGAGGTCACAAAGGTGCAGGACTTCAAGTACTTGGGGTCCACTGTCCAGGAAAATGGGGAATGTGGTAAAGAGGTGAAAAAGAGAGTCCAGGCAGGATGGAGTGGATGGAGAAAAGTTTCAGGAGTGATTTGTGACAAAAAGGTGTCAGCAAAGGTCAAAGGAAAAGTTTACAAGACAGTGGTGAGACCAGCTATATTGTATGGTCTGGAGACAGTGGCATTGACAAAAAGACAGGAGAAAGAACTGGAAGTAGCAGAAATGAAGATGCTGAGGTTCTCCTTAGGAGTGACAAGGATGGATAAGATCAGGAATGAGATAATCAGAGGTACAGCACATGTTGAACAACTGGGAGATAAAGTTAGGGAGGCCAGACTGAGATGGTTTGGACATGTCCAGAGGAGGGACAGTGGGTATATTGGTAGAAGGATGTTAGAAATGCAGCTGCCAGGAAAAAGACAAAGAGGGAGGCCAAAGAGGAGATACAGGTAGTCCCCGACTTACGAGCGAGTTCCGTTACAACGAGTTGCTCGTAACATGGAAATCTCGTAATTCGGAACGGCCGCCACGTGTCTCGTAAGTCCGGAATTTCGCTCGTAAGTTGGAACGGTTTTGCTAGCGCGACTACAAACACTCGTTTTTCATCGAAAAACTGCTTACGAGTGCATAAAAATGATCGGAAACGTGTGTCCACATGTTTAGCTAACGAACTGTGGTGAAAAAACACAGAAAAACTCGGTATTTTTTGCGTTTTTTCCAAAAATTCGCCAGCTCGTAAGTCCGGGACCTCGTAGGTCAGAGCGCTCGTAAGTCGGGGACTACCTGTATATGGATGCAGTTAGAGAGGACATGAAGGTAGTTGGAGTGAGGACAGAGGACACTGAGGACAGAGTGAGGTGGAGGAGGATGACTCGCTGTGGCGACCCCTGAAAAGGGAAAAGCCGAAAGAAGAAGAAGAATATACAAGTTGTGTCTATGCGTCAGCATACATGCATTTTTCATAGTAACATGGATGCTGTTCAGCTGATAAAACAAACTAAATGAGTGGTCTCATGCAGAAGTGTAGAGGTTTAATATCAGCCAATGTAGTGTGCATTTACACAGTTTTAACATTTTTGAGAAAGAGCTGTTTTATTAGCCTGAAAAACAATATAAAATGGACCCTTGTGAGTAATGCCATGACTCATAATGCAATAGAACATCTAATAAAAATATTACCAGATGATTCCTTCAAGACCACCCAATGAATAGATAGATAACTTTAAATGAAATGTATTTCACATAACGGCTGAAGCAGTTCTTGGGCTCTGACCACCCAATTGTGTGGCCGAATTAAAGTCATCTTTCAAAAGATCAGGTCATACAAACGAAGCAGGAGAGGCTCATTTCCTTTAATTGGTTTTGTGCAAAAAAATTACTTGGCTGAGTGTGTCTTCAGAAGCTGGCTGTCCTGACTAAATTCCATATGACTCTAATAAAGAGCACAGTACTGTAGTCACCTAATGGAAAACCAATCTGGATTAGATCTTCCCATCTCATATAATAAATTTCAACCTTTTTATCTAATTTGAAACACTAACCATGATTTTGGTAAAAGTTTTTTGTTTGTTGTTTATTATCAGTCTAAAAACCAAGGGACGTGACAGCCCCCGGTTTACTCCTGAACTAGCTGAACTTCTGCATAAGAGAGACCATCTTTGAGCCACAGCGATAAAATCTGGCTCAGACAATGATTGGTTGAATTTTTGGCAGCTGAGGAATAAATGCACAACTGACATCAAAGCCGCAAAACATAACTATTTTTTTTAATCTCAGACCTCCAAAAATCTAAATGACCCTAAAATATTCTGGAAAATCATCAAATCTCTCTCAAGCACCCCCCAATCATCTGACCTCCCATCACAACTTCTTGTTGACTCTGTTCCTGTGTCAAATAAGCACGAGATCCTGAACTGTTTCAACAAACATTTTGTTGCTTCTAATTCTTTATTTGACACAGTTACTAATGGAAAATCAGCCACTTCACCTAATAACCAAACTTCTACAAATCAAATCTGTCCTACGAGTCAATCCTTAGTTACGGTAATCACACCTTCTCTTTTTCTCCATTCTCAGTCAATGAGGTAAATAAACTGTTAAAAGGTTTTGATCCTAAAAATTCTGCAGGTCCAGATGAACTTCCACCTTATTTCTTAAGGCTGGCTGCTCATATCATCACAGTCCCTGTGACCCACATATTTAATCTGTCCATAAGACAAAACTCCATTCCGGGTGCTTGGAAAACAGCCTTTGTTCTTCCTTTGCTGAAGGGAGGTGACCCCACCTCACTGAACAACTATCGACCAATCTCTAAACTCTGCATTTTAGCCAAGGTTCTAGAAAAACTGATAAACTCTCAAATAAAAAATTATCTGGACTCATTTAACATCTTACCTCTTCATCAATCTGGTTTCAGGAAAAAAACACAACACAACAACTGCTTCACTGAAGGTTCTTAATGGCGTTTTTGAAGCATTGGATGCTAAGAATTATTGTGCTGCACTTTTCTTAGACCTGTCTAAAGCTTTTGAGACTGTGGATCATAACATCTTGTGTCATAAGCTCTCAGAAATCAGTTTCTCAGATCACACCGTTGGTTGGTTTTCTAACTATCTTTCTGATCAGATGCACTGTGTTCAACATAATGGCACTTCTTCCAGTTAATTAAAGCCCGAGATACACTTGAGCGTCCTCAGGTACGCCACTCTACGCGCGCATTTTGTGCGCATGTGTTTTGCTGCTATACTTCAGAAACTATCAGCTTTCAAACGCTCGCGTTCTCCTTGTTGTAATATGAGCAGCTGCGCAAGGAGGGGACTCAACTGAGCTCGCTGATTGATCACTTGCTGACACGCCTACTGAAATGATTGACAGCCAGCTCATGTAGCTCGCTGAAGACCGCGGCGGTGTTCATGCGGTGTTTCTACTATATATGTTGTAAAAAGTTCTCTCAGAAATAAAAATAATAACAGGGAGTGCTTTTCCTGCAGCACACAGCCCACCAGGGATATTTAAAACATTGCGCACCCAGGTAGGACCTGAATTCATTCATTTCATTCATGGAGTGAACGGAGGAAGAAGTGATTACTTGACTTTAGGCAAAAAAACAAAAGAAAAGGCCCGATCAGCGATAAAGAAGGGGAATTTATTTCATTTGTGTAACATACAAAACAGTCCGGCGCCGGGGAAGTTTATGGTCAGACACCGCGTATCGCGCACGCGGACGTAAAAAAAAAAGCTTTGCGCGTACATGCCCTGAGGGGCTACGCGGGGCTACGCTTTTGCCTTGATGTACGTACGCTGCGTATAGGCGTATCGTGAGGACGCTCGAGTGTATCTCGGCCTTAACAGTCAACCAGTGCTTTAAGTGGGCCGGAACTCACCGGAACCCAGTTCCGCCACTTCTAAAATTTAACCCTGAGAGTAACAGGACTTTTTTTAATAGTAATGTGCATTCCTGAGAAACCGATTTCTGACCGTGGCGCCCGGCGCCCAGTGGTCGACGTGGGGCACGGGGGGGGCACNGGGGTGCACGGTGGTCGACGTGGGGCACGGGGGGGGGGCCCGGGCGCCACGCGCGGGGGGCGCACGGTGGTCGGCGTGGGCGGGGCACGGGGGGGTTTGAAGCCGCTTTATTTTAATTTAACCAATTTGTGTCGTTGCATTTAATTTTTTTAAACTCAGAATATTTTCTAAATAACGAAATATGAAGTTATTAGTGAAGGAAATCCGTCTGGATGACAGCAGACCGACTGCTCGTAAAATATACGACAGCTCTGGACCACATGTAAATTTTGTTCGTATCTGAAAAAAATCTTAGGATACGAAAACATTGTTGAATGCCACAAATGATCCTAAATCGCTCGTACGCACAGTTTAAGAACAAATCTGTGCGTACGAACGGTTCTTGCATGAGGCCCAATATTTTTATACATTCAGTGGAGTGTAACCATTGTTTAGTAAAATGGCATGTTGTGTTACAAATAAAACTAAATAAAAATTAACAATATAAAAGTCAGTTGCACCCCTAAAGCCACTGTGATAAATTGTCACTAATTTAATTATCTTAGCCACAGGAGTGAGTTTAAAAACAGGATGATGTCTATATGAACTAGTTGAATGAGGTGTCTCTAAAATATCCTGATTCATGATCAATAATAATTTAAACAATTTTTTAATCTGTCCACAGGACCTGACTTTATTTTGTTAGATGTCTCTAAAATAGTGAATCATGTTTACATGTAGGTAAACATAGATGTTTAACAACTTGTTAAAATACACCAGAATGCAGGAAATGGCATCTACTTTATTCAAAATTTCTGGCAAAACATCTTCACCAGCATATTTAAGAAATTAGTTTTTACTGTTAGTAAGTAAGTTTTATTTATATAGCACATTTCACAGACATGAGAGTCACAAAGTGCTTTACAAAAGGAAAAATAAAATCATAAAATCACAGAAGTACTATACAAAAAGGTAAAACATAACAAACTCTAAAATCAATGTACAAAATTAACCAAAAGCCTGTCTGAAGAGATAAGTCTTAAGTTTTTAAATGCATCTGTTGACTCGGAGCAGCGCATTGTTAGCAAAATGTTCTGCTGTATTTGACTTGCTGCTGTTGTTGGTTGTTGATTTTTTGGTTGACACAATCTTTCCTATTTATGTTCTCATTAAATCAGGTTAGTAAATGACTTTTACCTGAAGCATGTTAAAAAATTACAAAATCTTTCGGGGGGGGGGGTTGGCGCAACGTTTGTCACCTTTTTCATCCCTTCTGAGTTTGCAGGTATGCATATTATTATGACATTAGGGAGGGTACCGGCACTTGTTTTTTTTTCCACTCAAGGCACTGCAGTCAACAATGGTGTACCACAAGGCTCAGTCTTAGGACCAAACCTCTTTACAATCTACATAGGTATTGTAGGTCAGAGCATCCCTGATTACATTTATATGCTGATGACACAGTTGTTTACTGTTGAGTTAAACAGTTGCTAAGGTTTTCCAGCTTTTGAAATCCGCTTTTGACATCATCCAGTCAGATTTGTTCCGTCTCAAACTTGTCCTAAATACTACGGAGCCTGTCAGGTGACATGGTAGGAAATAAAATTATCATGTGGCCACATGATAATTTCGCGTTCCCACACAATAATTACCACATGGGAACAAGATAATTATTGTGTGGCCACCTGATAATTATCACGTTTCCACGTGATAATTATCATGTGGGAACGCATGGGCGTAGCCAGGATTTTATGAGGGGCGGTTTGTTTAAAGGAAAAGTGGACCTGGAAAGAACAACATGCCTCGGTGGTTCACTGGAAGCGCATCGGGTTGCCACTCCAAACTTTATCTTGACTCGGGTTCGATCCTCACTTGGTTGAACTTATTTTACGTTTGTCTTTTGTTGGATAAAAAAAAGGAGTTTGTGTTAACCGCAGGCACATTAAGTCTATG
The DNA here is from genome assembly GCA_038048925.1 of Garcialebias charrua. Classification (NCBI taxonomy): domain Eukaryota; kingdom Metazoa; phylum Chordata; class Actinopteri; order Cyprinodontiformes; family Rivulidae; genus Garcialebias; species Garcialebias charrua. The sequence goes on along the minus strand of JBBPBX010047658.1, from coordinate 11,942 downwards.
ATGTTAACCAGTTCGACATTAGCGGCGTCTCCATACCTTCTCTTTGCCTATGAAGTCCCGCCTACAACTCCAGCACAACACAAGTTCTGTGTTAAGAGTGGTGGAAAGAGAAGGTATGGAGACACCGCTAATGTCGAACCGGTTAACACCATAGACTTAATATGCCTGTGGTTAACACAAACTCCTTTTTTTTAATCCAATAAAAGACAAACGTAAAATAAGTTCAACCAAGTGAGGATCGAACCAGAGTCGAGATAAAGTTTGGAGTGGCAACCCGATGCGCTTCCAGTGAACCACCGAGGCGTGTTGCTCTTTCCAGGTCCACTTTTCCTTTAAACAAACTGCTCCTCATAAAATCCTGGCTACGCCCATGCATTCCCACATGATAATGTGCATGCGTGGGTTTCCTCCGGGTACTCCGGTTTCCTCCCACAGACCAAAAAACATGCTTGTTAGGCTGATTGGTGACTCTAAATTGACCCTAGGTGTGAGTGTGAGAGTGGATGGTTGTTTGGTGTGAGTGAGACAGGTCCCTCTTGTAAATGAGTCCCCGTGACTCAACGAGGCTAGCCTGTATAAATAAAGGTTGAATGAATGAATGAATGAATTATCTCTTTCCCACGTGATAATTATTGCCTGGGACGCGAAATTATCACGTGGCCACATGACAATTTTATTTCCTACCATGTCACCTGACGGGCTCCGTAAAATGCTGATAAAACCACAGGGATGCTTTTTTCAAATAGGAAGTCGGTCCCAGCAGTTCTTCCTCTGATTTTATCCTCAAACGGTGTCCCTATTGAGTTTGTTGATGCTTATAAATATTTGGGTATCCTGGTTGATTCGCATCTCTCTTTTAAGTTCCACGTGGAAAATCTAGTAAAGAAACTTAAAGTTAAACTGAGTTTCTTTTTCAGAAACAGATCATGTCTAACTCTGAATGTGAGGAAACACCTTGTAACAGTGACTTTCCTTCCCTCCATAGATTATGGTGACATTATCTACATGAACTCGCCTACAAGCACCCTGGAGATGTTGGATGCTATCTATCACGGTACACTAAGATTCATAACTGGCTGTGAATATTGTACCCACCACTGCACCCTGTATTCACTGGTTAACTGGACATCACTAACTTCACGCAGACTCTTCCACTGGTAAATTTTCATCAATAATTCACTTCTTGGTCTGATGCCTTCATCCGTCTCCTCCTACATGTCTCTGCTTGAGTGCAACTACAGCGTGCACTCTCAGGACATGATTACCTTCAGTGTTCCCTCAGTGAGGACTGAACTAGCCAAAAGGGCCTTGTTCTACTCCACTCCTGCTTCCTGGAATATCTTACAAAAAGATCTGAAGTGCTTGAATTTGACCTCTCTAAATGGCTAAGAATCTGTTGGCATCCTGGCAAAAACCAATGTAGTACATGTTCATGTTTTTAATTTTTTACATTTGCCTTATAATCAATCTGTTTTGCTATTTTGACATCTTTTTTTAACTTATTAAAAAATCTGTATGCCTCTCTTATGCTTGTCTATTGTTGATTGTCAATGGAAAGTCTATTTTCACTTTTGTCATCATTCTTTGTTGAAACCAGGTCTCTTTTGTAAATGAGTCCTTGAGGCTCAATGGGATTAACCTGCCCAAATAAAGGTTGAATATATATTTAAAATATAAATAATACAAAGGTAATCTACAGTGAAAATATTCAATATTATGGATAACTGGCAGGGATTGAAAGTGTGATTTGTCTGCAACTTTATGATCAAAATAATTGTAATAGAGATTCTAGTCCTAAGCAAATACAAACAATTTTAGGTTTTATGTTTATTTATTTTTTTATTGCATGCTAACATGTTTTTTAATGGAAGGAATGAATCTGTTCAGCCTATGGTATACAGTAGTATTCAGTCACAGATGTGAATAAGGTTAACATTTCTAAAGAACACAATTATTATCTGAAAAAATGTTGCTTTCTGTAGAATATTTTTTTGGAATACATATTATTATTATTATTATTATTATTATTATTATTAGTAGTAGTAGTAGTAGTAGTAGTAAGTATTATTATTATTATAGTAGTAGTAGTAGTAGTAGTAGTAAGTATTATTATTATTATAGTAGTAGTAGTAGTAGTAGTAGTAGTAGCAGCAGCAGTAGTATAGTAGTAGTACATAAGTAATAGTAGTAGTACTATAGTAGTAGTAGTACAGAAGTAGTAGTAGTATTATAGTAGTAGTAGTAGTAGTGTAGTAGTAGTTGTAGTATAGTAGTAGTAGTAATATGTTAAACTTCAACAATGTTATCTAAGAGCAGTGTAAAGGCACTTACAAGATATAAAGGCAAGCTTTTCTTTTCCAATAATCTTGTTAACATACATGTGTAAAAATACAAATCAGTTGCTTCAATGTTAAAACAAAGCAAACCAATAACATTAAACCATCTCTAGTAAAATTAGCAGTTAAACTCTATTGAAGAGATGGCCAAAGTCTTTAGCTTTTTTCGTAGCAACACAGCAGGGAAAATGCAAAATACAAATATGAAGTTATTTTCTTTTTTAATTGTAAGCTTTAATTTGACAAAAAAAAAATACTGTTTATTGGCCACATATGCTAATAAATGCAGCTTTACTAAAGGAGATATAGATTTTTTTGGTGATAAAATATTTTCTTACCACATAAAATTCAGGGCAAAATGTGTAAAAATTAAACATATCTACTGTCTGTGGTCAATGCTGCTCCACATATTATGCAGTACAAGTTTTCACTCTGTCTCACACAGCAGTTAGATGCTGGTGGTGAACTTACGGCTCTCAATAGCGAAGACGGTGAGATTATGAACTGAGTTGGCTTCTCGGTCCAGAGGCTTGGCGGTGCTGATGACCCCGCTCAGTGCGTCCACATTAAAGAAACGCTCCAAGTCTGTGTTCCTGTCAATGGAGTACCTGGAGAAAAATACACATCCACAATCATTATTGATACACTTGAAAATACTTTCACCAGTATTTATTAGACATTAAAGTATAGAAGTTTCTTCAGCTGGAAAGGAAATATTATGAATATGTCTTTTTCCATCAATTTGCGTTGCTCAGAAATATTGAGCTTTATTCAGACATTAATAAATTGTGTTTACGCTTCATCTGACATGGACTATATTTTTCAACTATTCTCTAAATAGAAAAGACATTGAAAAGAGCAGAAACATAGAACTTAACAGCATGTGTGAATCAAAACCTTATTAAACTTTAATAAAACTGAAAGGCTTTCTGTGGGTTCCTCAACACACAATACTTACTGAGCCCTTTCAATACACATAAAACTCATATTTCTAGAGAAAATTGCTACTTCAATTAGCATACATCCAAAGGGGTATTATTGCAATGTAATTTGACTCTTGTGGCTGCATTAGTTCCACAATAATTTTAATTCCAACAGATGTAGTGAAATAAATTACTGATCCTGATAACAGTCACAGGGGCAAGAAAAATGCAATTTACAGCTACAATAGTGCAGTAATTAGATTTTCTGATTAAGATTACTAACAATCCTAATAGACCAAGCATGCATATCATACAATACTCTTTCAATTAAGGCAGAATGAGAGAGTATCTTGAGAGTAACACTGTACTAACTTACAATTGAAGTGTTTGTTTTAAGTCATAAATGCCATGGTGCAAGAGTCAGGCTGTAACCCTCCTGCAGGAATGCCCTTCTCTTGTTCAAGATGGCATTTTACTTTTGCAATTGCAGCACTTATTGGCCCACCAACCATCTGGTACCATCTTTATGACAGCAACATGGAGAGTCTCTCGAGTATGTGCAGTATGTGTTTGGAAATAATGTGGAATAGCTAAATAAAGTTTTTTATTTTTATTTTTTACATTAACAAACAATGTTTGTTTTTTTGACAATTTGTTGAATGGAATTGTAGTGTCAAGTTTTCTTTTCCCCACTGAATCCCAATGTATGTTCTTCCTGTAACCTCCTTGGAACTACCCCTACATTTTTCATCTTCATGCAATGGGCAGTAGGACTTTTAAACAAAAAATAATTCAGGGACATACTTTAGATAAAAAGATGTGCTAAGAAAGCAATTTGCAAATGTACATGCAATGCATATTGTCACTTATATTGGCGGGTTTGTTGTTGGAAGGACCCACTGTAAGCAAGAAGGAGAACATTTTGATGTAACCTCTGATCATATAAAAGTGTAACAACTTTCCGACACCACCTTTTCTAGCAGAGGATTTTAACAACAACCCTTGTTACTTATTAAGGGCAAAGGAAAGATGGTATGGGATAAAAAAAAAACATGATTCAACCTCAATGTCTGCACTATAGTTTTTGAAGTAGTAGAATAGAGATTGCCTTAAGTACCTGATTGAACTGTGGGAGGTATCTGGGTCGTGAGCAGAGACTCTTCCAATTGAGGTACCCACTCTGGCATCTTCTGAAACAACCATCTTGTTAAGCCGCATGGAGAAGATGGGTGGCTCGTTCACATCTTCCACTGTCACCTTGACTGATGTTGTGTCGCTAAATGGGCCCAAGCTCAAGAAGTTGGAGTCAATATTCCTGTTCGTAGCTTCAATTCTCAGAGCAAAGCCACTTTTGGTCTCAAAATCTAGTGACTAGAATGGAAAGAGAGAAGACAACATTATTAAATTTCTTATGTAAACCCTAATACTGTAGTAGTCTTTACAATTATAGATATGAAAATGGGGAATTTCCATTGTTACTACATTTTTTAAATCTTTTCCCCAATAAGAATCACAGTGATGAGTGTGAACGCTAAAGACGAAACAGTGACAGACAAAAGTTCCTTTGCCATTAAGACCCCACTCAGCCCTTATTCGTTCTTCTCAGGTGTAGGTGATTTATTTCTGCTCTGTGGGCAGGATTGTCAATGTAAAGTGGGCGGTAACGTAACTGGTCATTGTGTTCGAGCCACTCCAACCATTATAGTCCTTAATCGCCATACAATATTACTTCACTTTCTTTAGCTTATCTAGGTACTGCTTATAAATCCAGGTGTAGCCAAGCTGCACCATCATCTCCAATAGCTCTTTATACATATGATAAATATGATAGATATGTTCCTGTCTTTGATTTTATACATCTACCTTATAATGTTTTGCTAGTTTTTGATACTTTGTTATTTTTATTTTATTTTTTATGTATTTCTCTCTTTTGTTTTTCTATTGTCTATTGTTTAAGGAAATTCTAACATTGCTGTTCATCATTCTTTAGGTCGCTTTTGTAAATGAGTCAACGAGGCTCAATGAGATTTTCCTGATTAAATTAATGTTAAATGAATAAAGGCACTCATTTCTTGTGACGTTGTCCGTCAACATGAACATGGAGGTTCAGATGTAGTTTGCAATTTTGCTGGGCAGATCATCCAGTAATGTTGCTCTGCTGGTCAGTCAAAGGATGTAGTTTGCTTACGTCAAAATCTGCACCTCAGAGCTGCCCACTTGGAAGCTCAAAAAAGATGGACCCATAAACTGGGCTGAGTGGGGGGTGGGCACCAGGCCCTTAACTGATGCAGTGCAGTTTGAAACTGGGAGTTGAGACAGTGGCAAAGAGTCAAAATTGAGCTAATTAATTGTACTAAATTAAATGAAAGCAGTACCAATGGATTATAGGATAAGCACACAACATGGCTAAAATATCTCAAGGATAAATTATGTAGAAATATTTTGTCTGACTTACTGATGTCTAATTTGCAACATATAATAAATACAGTTTGATCTGTCACTTCCATTGTCAAAGGCTTTTTCTGTGATGCCATCATTGGAATCTGGTGCAAAAAAAAGTGTAAAACAAAGACACAAACAAACAGAAAATACAAGCTTCCATGCAAAAACTACATCTGTGTCTAAAAATCATGAATCCACCATTTGTCAACTACTGTAATGATGTCCACAACAACTAAAAATTATATTAATTACTTCTACTCACCAATAAATGCACACAACAACACAAACAAACCACCAATGTATGTATCTAATGTATCAAAAGTAGATAAAATACAAATATTTTCAACCTAAAAATTTATGGTTGGTGGTTGAATCAATTAATAAACATAAAAACACTTGAACTTTAACAGCAAAATGCTTATATTTTATTCTGAGCGTCTTATCTATGGTGTTTGATTTTCTTAAGCTTGCTTTGCATTGCTGTCACTTTATGATTGTTTGTGCTATCAGAAAAAAAAAAACAATAAAAGTTTCTAAATGCTGAGAATGTCCATTTTACAGCCATATTTAGGCTTATTATGAAAACCTGACATCTGCTGTTGCAAGGTGAGTCCAGACAGCTCTTGTCAAGTGTGGGACATTTTATGTGTATTGGCCCTCCTCATGTGGGACGCAGGGCAGGCTGGGAAAAATCCAGGACTGTCCCACCCAAATTGGAATGGTTGAAAATACCAATTACAGTATGTCTTCCTTTCACTATTACAATTGACAGAAATGTATCTACGGGATGGAGAACTTTAATCAGTCTACATGTATTTCACTTGGTTGTCTGCTGGAAAACCTTGAAATGACAAGAACTGTTTGTTGTCTGCGATAAAAATAGGTTGTCTCAGACAAACGGAAACTGCTTATGTCAACCCCTAAAATACATACACACACACACACCCACACGTACACACATATAAACACATACATACACACCCACACATACATACATATACAGTACACACCCACAC
>JBBPBX010047657.1:3897-26065 GCA_038048925.1 Garcialebias charrua | reverse complement strand
ATCATTTTCTTCTGTTTATCTGGGGTCGAGTCATCGGGGGCGCAGCCCAAGTTGGGAGGCCCAGACTTCCCTCTATCTCTATCCAGTCTATTTTTTTCCTTTTTCGGCATTGTGGCACTCAGGATTATTGTCTGAGTGTGGAGGGGATACCCAGCAGATTTACTTTTACAAGCAGAGCATTATGGCTGGCCTCAGTGCTCCACTTGATGTATAAATAAAACTTTATTAAAATTTGCTTTGGGTTTGTTTAAGATGTATTGGACACAGGGATAAAAAAAACAACAAAGAAAACAAAGCTTAAAAAGAAGGAGAAGGGGTAAAAAAAAAAGAAGGCAATAGGAGTAGAGAGAGAGATATATATAAAGAGAACACACATCAACATCATTGAAGTCTGCCTCTAGACCTGCGGAAAGAAAAAAAAGACAAAACCGAGAAACCACAAAAACAAAACAACATATACAGTGTAATGATACATATAACATGATTAGACAGTATTTTACTGTATATGGTACATGGTGATATAAGATGTATTTAGTAGCCACCACAACCCAAATGGGTGTGTATCTGATAAGCACCTGATTCTAAACACCTGTGTGAGCATGCTTATGTCACTATAAGATCCGACGGCTTGGTTTTCTTCAGGCACCCTACAGCACGATGCCCTTCCTCTCCGCAGACAAAGCAGTGGTTACAGTTCGGGTTAACTTGAGAAGCACAGTTCTGACAGCTCTTTCTTTCTCTTTGAGATCTTCTCTCTGGTTGGAGTCTTGAGTTCCTCTGCTCTGGTGCTGGAACATGAACTGTCCTTGCTTTCAGGTTTTCCATCGCTTGTGTCAGTGCTTCAACCTGGGCGCTAAGTCTTTGGAGTGTGAAGTCATTATTAATCTGATTTACTTTCACGTCGTCCTTTGTTTGCTCTTTCAACTCACTGTTTGTTGTGTGGGCATGACTCACTTTGATGGTAGAACCACGGCCAAGTCGACGCTTCCGCTCACTTTCCTCTGCCGTGGTCTTTATCACTTGGCGAAGCAGTGCCTCATCACTGACAGTGGGGTCACCCAGGAGGGTCTTGAGGTCTCTGCGGACACTGTCGTACTTCTCCCCTATGCCCTGGCAAATAGTGTTGAGAAAGACACACTGAATTGTGGATATATCGTACTTAACGACTGAGTCTGGTTGTCTGAGTGAGAACCGGATCTTTTGCTTCAGTCCAATCATTCTATATAAAAACTGCTGAGGCGTCTCATTTTCAAACTGCTTAGCACACATTAAATCTTGAAAGAGCTCTGTGCTGCTTTTCTCACCTAAGTGAGACTGCAGGAAACTTTTAAGCTCCGAAACTGTGAGATCGTCTTTTATTGTTAACATATCTCTGAAGTTACCTGGTTTAACAAGACGTAGCACCCCTCTAATCACCTCATTTGGAGTGTGATTCTCCTCGAGACCCTCATCTATCTGTTTACAGATGCTGTTGTACCCAATTTCTGATGTCGTGTCACTAATCATTCCACCATGCACTTTGAATTCTCTGCGTGACAGCAGTGGCAAATCTTTCATGGCTATTATACTCTCACCAGTGTAACTTGGAACGTTCTCTGAACGAGGGACAGACCACTGGGGTGGGCACAACGGTTGATGGGGTTGGAGAGTCGAGACAAGTGGGTCCCCTGTAGCTGGGGGAACTGATGCACAAGTTACCTGCTGGTTGCTAGATTGGCTGGTGCGAGGTGGGGTTGGATTCAGTCCCTGTAGGTCTGTGTCGCCATCGCCATCTTGTGGCTGAACGCGGGGGATGGCCTGCTCACATGTACCTGCTTCAGCTTCAAAAGGCACTGTCGGTTGTCCACGATTCACCATGGTCCCATCTATGATATATTCCAGTACTTTTAATAATGGCAAACCCTGGTCCTCTCGACCCAGGATTGTCTGACATGACAGGTAGGTAGTTAAATATTCAACACAACTCTCTTCATCGTCTTGAATCAACTTACTAGAGTCCAGTCCTTCAACGTCTCCAAGAGACGTTGCGATGAGGTGGGCTTCATTACCTGTTAGCTGGTGTAACTTCTTCTTGATGCTCCAAAGAAGTTGTTTTCTCTCACCGGAAGACATCTTGCTGATCTCAATAAATACGCCACGGCTACAGCTGCACTGAGGACTCACTTCAGCTCCGGGCGGAGCCGGCGGATGCACCGCTTCGAGTTTCGTCAGAGGACGCAGCGACCGGGTGAGTCTGTTGCCATCTACGTCTCAGCACTACGAGAGCTGGCTAGACTCTGTGACTTTGGGGCGCTAGAAGATGGACTCATAGTTGATCAGCTGATAGAAAAAACATTGTGTAACCAACTGAGGGAGAGACTTTTATTAGAACCAGACTCCATGACGCTGGCGGGCGCTCTGGTTATTGGAAAGCAGCTTGAAACAGCACTAACAGAGGCGCGAAAATTCTGCCGCGCAGCACACAAACCGGTGACGTCATCAACACCGGCCGTTCATCACACAGAGGCTGTGGAGGGGGCTGACGGGCTGAGTGGCAGCTTGGATGTACAGAGAGTGGACAGGGGGCCCAGTAGGAGGGGGGCCAGGAGCTGTGGTAACTGTGGCTCCACTAACCATGCAACTAGAGACCAGTCATGTCCTGCCCATGGAAAACTTTGTCTTAAATGCAATAAACTGAATCATTTTGCACGCTGCTGCCGCTCCTCTTCAGCTCGCCAGGATAATACTGTGGTTCCCATTAACACTGTACAGACTCTGCAGCCATCGTTCAAGCTCTGCACATGTCGCGTGGGCGCAGCTCACGTCCCGCTCCTCGTGGACACAGGGGCCAAAGTGTCAATTTTAAATAAAAGCACATATGACCAGTTTTTCAGCCGTACACCCCTGGAAGCAGCCACTACACCCCTGTCGGGCTATGGTCACTCTCCCATCGAGACTCTGGGTGTGGTCCGCCTCCTTGTCCAGTATGGTCAGCAATCTATGCCTGACGCCAAGTTCTGCATCACCCGGAAGGGAGCTAACATTATGGGCCTAGACTTGTTCCTCGCCCTGGGCTTTGCTGTGAAGGGATGCTAAGGGCCAGCACGTCCTGCAAGTCGCCACCTCCTGGCCCGACCGCTCTCCACAACTGTTCAGCGGACTGGGCCGCATGACAGGGTTTGTCCATCAGCCTACGGTGGACCGGTCGGTCCGTCCTGTTATCCAGCCTCTTCGGCGCATTCCCCTGGCTCTCCGTGATGCTGTAGAGGCCGAGCTACGTCGCCTGGTGGAGGAGGACGTCATAGAGCCTGTCAATGCCTCACCGTGGGTATCAAACCTGGTGATAGCCAAGAAGAAGGGGGGTGGACTGCGACTCTGTGTGGACCTCACTGATGTGAACAAAGCCGTCGTACCTGACAAGTATCCTCTACCCACAGCGGAGGAACTCACCAGCCATTTTCACGGCTCCACAGTCTTCAGCAAGATGGACCTACGGCACGGCTACCTGCAGGTTCCGCTAGCACCTGAAAGTATGGACCTCACAGCGTTTGTCACGCATGTGGGAGTTTTCAGATTTAAACGCATGGCGTTTGGTCTCTCATCGGCCCCGAGTTGTTTCCAAAAGATAATGACACTAATACTGGCTGGTATCCAAGGCGTCTCCATCTACCTGGACGACGTGGTGGTGCATGCACCATCTACTGCACTGCATGATGCTCGCCTAGAGCAGGTCTTTCAGCGTTTCCAACAACATGGGGTCACGCTGAACCCTCAGAAGTGCATGTTTGGAGCTGACGATGTTGAGTTTCTGGGTTTCAGGCTCTCAAAAGACGGCATTGCCCCAATTTTGTCCCACACTGAAGCCATCCTGTCCCTGCCGGACCCGCAATCACCATCCCAGCTGTCTTCCTTCCTGGGAATGGCGGCCTACTACCTCAGATTCATGCCACACTACTCGGATTCGACGGCCCCTCTGCGCCGGTTGCTTTGGAAGGACATCACGTGGGACTGGACACCAGCATGCCACGACGCTGTGCAGATCATCAAACAACAGCTCACGTCCCCACCCACGCTAACTCATTTCAGCTTGACCGCTCCCACCTTGGTCACCTGTGACGCTTCTGGGATGGCGCTAGGTGTTGTGCTCTCCCAGATTCATGACGGGGTGGAACGCCCTGTCGCGTTTGCCTCGCGTGCGCTTACTCCAGCAGAGCAGAAATATTCTGTGGGGGAGCGGGAGGCACTAGCCTGTCTGTGGGCATGTGAACGCTGGCATGTCTATCTCTATGGCAGACCGTTCACCATCCGCACAGACCACCAGGCGCTAACAGCACTGTTGGCAACCCAAGGCTCTGGGCGCAGGCCCATGAGACTCCTGAGGTGGGCTGACAGGCTAAATCAGTACAATTTCAGCCTGGAGTTTATGCCTGGGCGGGCTAACACGGTGGCTGATCTCCTGTCGAGAGCTGTGTCAGTGACGAAGGAGACGGTCGGAGCAACACCAGACACAGAGAACGATGAAGATTGGGTTCAAGTCCTGCATGGACCCCTCAGTTCAACAGTTACCCTGACAGAGCTGCAGCAGGCCTCAGCTGCAGATGAGGCACTCACAGTGCTCCGTACCTATGTGCAGGATGGCTGGCCTGCCCAAGTGGATGACAGGGTGCTTCCCTACTACCGTTTCCGCAACGAACTCTCCTGCTGGGGGGCGGTGTGCCTTGCTCGTGGTCACCGGGCAGTCATTCCAGAAACCCTCAGGGCCAGGGTACTGCATATGGCGCACGAGGGGCACCTGGGGATGGTCAAGGTGAAGCAGCGCTGCCGTGATACAGTGTGGCCTTGCATAGACTCTGACGTTGAGGAGCTGGTGCGTAACTGTGCCTACTGCCTTTTGAGTGGGAAAACTGGCCAGCCTGCCACAGCCCCTCTCACCCCAACCCCTTGGCCACCTTCACCTTGGGAACATATTCAGGTCGACATCTGTGGGGAACTTCATGGGGCACCTGCTCACGCCCGCTACCTGCTGGTTGTTCATGACCTTCACTCGGATAATGGGGCTCAGTTCACATCAGCAGAGTTCACAGAGTCCCTCACACTACGCTCCATCAGGCACATTAGGACAGCAGTTTATCACAGAGAGAGCAATGGTGGTGTGGAACGACATCACCAGGTTTGATACCCACGGTGAGGCATTGACAGGCTCTATGACGTCCTCCTCCACCAGGCGACACAGCTCGGCCTCTACAGCATCACGGAGAACCAGGGGAATGCGCCGAAGAGGTTGGATAACAGGACGGACCGACCGGTCCACCGTAGGCTGATGGACAAACCCTGTCATGCGGCCCAGTCCGCTGAACAGTTGTGGATAGCGGTCGGGCCAGGAGGTGGCGACTTGCAGGACATGCTGGCCCTTAGAATCCCTCACAGCAAAGCACAGGGCGAGGAACAAGTCTAGGTCCATAATGTTAGCTCCCTTCCGGGTGATGCAGAACTTGGCGTCAGGCGTAGTTTGCTGACCATACTGGACAAGGAGGCGGACCACACCCAGAGTCTCGATGGGAGAGTGACCATAGCCCGACAGGGGTGTAGTGGCTGCTTCCAGGGGTGTACGGCTGAAAAACTGGTCATATGTGCTTTTATTTAAAATTGACACTTTGGCCCCTGTGTCCACGAGGAGCGGGACGTGAGCTGCGCCCACGCGACATGTGCAGAGCTTGAACGATGGCTGCCGAGTCTGTACAGTGTTAATGGGAACCACAGTATTATCCTGGCGAGCTGAAGAGGAGCGGCAGCAAAGTGCAAAATGATTCAGTTTATTGCATTTAAAGGAGAAATGAAAAGTGTTTTTAAGCTAATAGTAGTCTAATGAAAAGCATAAAATAAGCTTGTTGAGAAATTTTCACAAGTCAAAAATGTCATCCTAACTCAAATTTAGACTTTGCAAAGTGAAAAAATTCTCATCTGGTGTTTTTGACCCCCCTCCTCCTGCCTGCTCTCCGTCCCCTGAATATGACGTAGGCAGTGCAACGAGTCGTCCCTCATACAGTAATATTAGTGTGTGTATCTAGTTGTGGACAAAAAGGTTTCAGTGTGTAGCAATTATGGATGCAGCAAAAAAAATCTATTTTTTAAAGAATCAAGATTCTTAGTCCTGGCGATTCAGAATCTATTCTAAAAGCCCCAAAATCGATTTTAAAACTTTTTTTAAATTTTATATTGTATTTTTACCGCTCCTGTGCATTCGGCCGCTGTAGAATTTTGGCCGTGTAGGGCCACCGTAGTTAGTTAGCCAGGCAGCTCCCAATAGAGCCTGCTAGCAAGGAGGGAGACAGCATGTTTCAACTTGCTCCTTCATCTTTAAAAATCATTTTAGATCCTACTATGTTCTGGGGAAGACAGAGCTTAACAAGACATTGGTAACTGTTTCAGGACATTTTCAACACCCCCACTTCCACGTTAGCATACGGCGCTAGCATGCTAACGTTAGCATACGGCGCTAGCATGCTAACGTTAGCATGCGGCGGCTAACGCACGGCTATTCGTATTTCCAGGATAGAAATGCCCATTAATGCACTAAATCACCAAACTGTTTTTGACAAACTAAAGTGATATCCTTCAGATTCAAAAAAGTCTTCTGCTTCCATTTTAAATGACAGACAAGAGGACAGTAATGATGGTTTAGCTTCAGTGGGAAGATAGCAAAGGAGGTCTTAATTGTGTCATAACAAGCTTACTGAGAATCTACACCAGCATATGTCATAAAAGTGCGTCCAGAAAATTACTACAGAAATCACTGTACTTCGGCATGTAGCAGGAAAAATGTAAAAAACTATTTCTTTAAGCTACTGACTTGAAAAAAGCATACTAAGTATGTTTATGTGTGTTGTTTACTATATGAAATTCTTGTTATATCGATTTTTTCAGATTTGATTACATTTCTCCTTTAAGGCAATGTTTTCCATGGGCAGGACATGACTGGTCTCTAGTTGCATGGTTAGTGGAGCCAAGATGGTGTAGTGGCAGGGGAACTAGACTTGGGACCCGGAGGACCTAGGTTGGAACCCCAGTCACGGCATAACTTGTGGTGTGTTTGAGCAACACATCTCATCCCAACTGCTCCCCGGTGCACTTTCTATAGCTGCCACCTGGTGGTGATTGGGTTAAATGCAGAGTCAAATTTCGTCTTGTATGGAAACATACACAGATGACAAAAATATGACATTATTATTATTATAAGATTTCCCCTTTAGAATGTTTAATAGTGGATGTGGGGACCCACAGACCCACCCCCACAGGACACGACGGTAACACAAGTCGTGTTTCCATCAAGGTTTCTTGATGCGCATTTTGAAGTATCGCATCAGAAAAGGTGAATGGAAACGGCACGATTCAAATTAACTTCCTCTAATTCACAAAAAAGTTGATACGCTCGCTTGAGGTGGTTTTTGGGTTTTTCGAAACAGAGCTGATGCGCAAAACGAGAGATGGAAACAGATTTGCCGACTCAGTTCTGACGTAGCGAACATTCATGTCATGTGACTGATCAGCTGTTTCCGCTGTAACATCGCTAAAACTAGTTGGCATGACAGAATAAATACAACTTGCCCGATAGCAACACATTCCTGAAATATTCTCTCCATTTTGCCGAGATGTGTGGTTCGGTTCCTGTTTTCAACCGCTACTTCCTGTTTACTGTAGACATGCGTAACGCTGACGTCTGACGTAATGCCGCTTTGCGTGGCCTGGTGATTCGCTTCAAGCCAGTTGATGGAAACACTTCTGATTTGCATTAATTTTTATTTACATTTTTGCACATTTTAAAAAATTCACCCAAAATTCGAATTGAAAATAGATGGAAACACGGTTACAGGGAGGACCGGAGCCACAGACACACAGGGGCCCCTAAGCCCAGAGCCCCGGGAGTCCCCCAACAGGGACAACTGCACCCCTACCAGAGAGAGGCAGAGGGAAGCCCCGGGCGACCCCTAGCAACCACAATGCATAAATCCCATGAGGCTGTAGTGACGAGCCCACAGGCCCTGGCGGCAACCCGCTCCCCCAGAGTAGATCTGGCCATGGACACCAAGCCCCGAGTCCCGAGGTCATACCACCCCCCAAATGAGACCCAACAGAGCCATGGGACCCAGACCCCGGCAAGTAATCACCAGGGCGGGCTGGCACACACCTGATCACCCAGCTCAGATCCCGAGAGCCACCGATACACCGGCGGCAGTGGGGCCCGCCACCGGAGGGGGCGCAACAACCTAAACAACCCAGGGAGAACCAGAGCACCGGCCCCACCCCCAACCGCCCCTCAAGGCCCAAAGCCAATCCACAGCCCAGACCCAACCAGGCAGCCTACCCCCACTCCCTACCCTGATCCCAAATGTCCAGCGGAGAACGGGGGTGTAAGAAAAAAATATATATAAATGTATATACAGTATACAGTATATGTATGAATAATTAACAGGAATACCCCACTCTTTCCTTCTCCCACTCAAATAAAGTGTTGATGCATGTTGTTATATAGTGCATTTAAAATGGGGGGAATGAGGTGGCGACCGGCACAGACCCACCCCCTCCTCAGAGAGCAGGCAGTGCCCATTCTCCCCCCAACCCTTGCCCAAAACCTTAAATGTCTACATGCTACATATGAGAGTGGGCACAGGTCCCAGAGGTGAGAATAATAATACATCCCACCACCTATATGCCACCATGTGCCCACTCTAGACCCTATATGTGTTGTGACAATGTTATAAGTAAGCATCTAGGTTGTATAATAAAAGTGGGGCCCAGGACTCCACGAACCATGGAGATAGAGTATTCTCCCCGTAGCTCAGTAGTGTACCTGAACCCCAAGACCCTGTCTGAGTGGTGGTGTGATGGAGTGGGCGGAAGAAGATGTCGGGATGGGGAGGAAGAACTGAGGTGGCAATGCCCCCCCAGGTGGTCAGCTCCCCCACTGACCCCAATATGCACCCCCATTCTCTGAGATCTACCAGAGGAGGGAGGCTACAATAGGAGCAGGTGGCTGCCGCACCATCAGGGACCAACGCCACAAACCGGCACATAGCCCCGAGGACCGACCAGAAGCAGGGCCAGCGATCCATCCCCCCCAAAAAAATCCTCCAGACCCCTCAACCCGATCCCCAGTCCAACACCCATCCCCCCAACCAAGGAAGCCACCAAACTCCAACAAGGACAATCAGCCAGGAGTGCCTGATTAGCCACAGATAGTGCACCATGGCGACCGAGAGTGCACCCCCACCTCCACAAAGGAACTGAACAATCCTCCCACAGCAACACCCACAGTGTGAGTACCCCACACAAGGGAGGGCACATATCCAATGAGCCCAGACACCCTCAGGCCAATAGCACAGAGCCACCCATGCGAGAGCCCCCAATACACACCGCCCCAGCCACAGCCCCCCACAGCCCAGCCCCCCAGCCAAGCACCAGACCACGGCCACAGCCAGGCAAGAAGACACCCAGGCCAGGGCCTGGGACCAAGACCCCAACAACATACCCGCCAAGACCAGAGACCCCCGGACCAAGCCGGGACCCCAGCCAGGGAGTGACACTCCCCCAGAAACCGCACCCGGCCGCGCCCACCCCAAACCCCCCAGGAACAGCCAGGCAACCAGGCCAGTAACCTATGTCCGCCGGTACAGACCGCCCAGAAACCCGCATGTAGCCAACAGAGGCCATTGCCCAGAACCACCAACGCCACCTCCCCAGTCGGGCGCCACTGCCCCAGGCCCACCACCCCACCGTGCCCCCAGCCCTGACATCCCCCCACATCAACAACAATGCCCCACAGGATGAAATCAAAGGTGTTCACCCTCCTCCATTAGGTGTTAGAGCCAATCAAAGAAACCCAGAGAGCATGGTCTGATGTGGAGGTGCAGGCTGTCTCAAGACTGATGTAATCCAACAAAAGGTCTTTATACTGTTTAATACTAAGAGTATTTTTATTTTTCCAATTCATGAGTATAGTTTTTTTTTGCTATACATAAGGCAGTAAAAAGCATATGAATTGACTTTGTCTCCAAGGTGACATCATCTAAATGGCCCAATAAGCAAACTGACGGAAAGACTGGAAGATTACATCTCAGACACTTTGATGTCTTCACATATCCGGCACCAAAACCTCTGAACAGGTGGACAGAACCAAAATGCGTGTATGTAATTGTTAGTAATATTGTCCGTGCACTGGGAGCAAGTATTAGATGATGCGAAACCCATCCTGAACATCCGATGACCTGTGTAATGTACTCGATGGAGGATTTTGTATTGTATTAATTGGAAATTTGAGTTTTTAATCATCCTAGAAGTTCTTAGACATATCTGAGACCAGAAGTTTTGGTCGAAGTTGACTGACAAGTCTGTCTCCCATTTTACAATGGGAAGGGATATAGATTCATCTATTTTAATGAGTGTCCGGTAAACCTCAGATAGTAATTTGGGAGTGTTAAGATTAAGGAATTCTAATATACGTGTTGGTATTTCAATCCTAGTGTTATTAAAGTTAAATTTATATTTTGTTATAGATTTAATTTGTTGTTATTCTAAAAATGTATTCTTATCAATCCCATATTGTGTTATAAATCATTTAAATGGGATATAGTCTATTATATATGTTCCAAATATTGTATTCCTTTACACTTCCAACCTGGGAAATTTATCATATTATTATGTTGTAGGATGTCAGGATTGTTCCAGATGGGTGTATGTCTGCATGTAATTATTGAAGACTCTGTCATTTTAAGAAACTCCCACCAAGCTGTCAGAGAGGAGCTGATATTGATGCTTTTAAAGCATTCCTGTCGTTTTATGTTTGACCTAATGAATGGAAGGTCTGAAATCATTACATTGTTGCAAAGTGTCAGTTCTACGTCTAGCCAGGGTTCATCAAGGGGTGTGTGTTTTATCCATCTTGAGATGTATTTTAGCCTGTTGGCCAGAAAGTAATAATAAAAGTTGGGTAGTTCTAGTCCTCCTTTATCTTTGGTCTTCTGTAGTGTTTTTAATCTAATACGTAGGGGTTTATCTTTCCAGAGGAATTTAGAGATGGAGGATTCCAGGGATCTAAACCAGTCAGATGATGGTTTATTTGGGATCATTGAGAATAAATACTGTAGTTTATTCTAGGCAAAACCATCATTTTTATTGAAGCAATCCTTCCCATAAGAGATAAGGGTAGAGATTTTTTCATTCATTTTTCATTCAACCTTTATTTATACAGGCTAACCTCGTTGAGTCACGGGGACTCATTTACAAGAGGGACCTGTCTCACTCACACCAAACAACCATCCACTCTCTCACTCACACCTTTTCCATCACATTTCCATCTAGCAAGATCATCCTCAATTTTCTTTAAAAGTGGGATGTGGTTTAGTTTAGTTAAATCTGCCAATTTATGAGAGACTTTGATACCCAAGTATGTAATATTCCCTGACTGCAGTTGTGTAGTAAATTAATTGTTGAAAAAGCAATTAATTGGTAGAACTGTGGATTTCAGCCAATTTATAGAGTAATCTGAAACTCTTGAAAAAGAGTTTATCAATCCAATAACCTAAGAGAGGGAGGTTTGTGAATGCTGGAGGAATAACAACACATCATCAGCATATAGACTGATTTTGTGCTCTATGTTCTTGCATTTTATGCCTTTAATAACTGCTATCAGCTGTAGAAAATGAAGGATTTCACAGCTTGATACTTGCAGTCAAGATATAGTTTACCCTCAAGGAGATATTTATCAGTACAACAGTGGACAATCATAAAAAAGCATATTAGTTAAAAATTACAAGAAAACTGTATTAAAAACGAAACATAAACAGCTACATTGTAAAGCGATGTAAAATACTAAAAACAGGAACATGTCTGTGTTGGTTTATGCCATGAACTTAGCAGATGTAAAGCCATTTAATATTTAATTTATTTCATTTATTCATTCATTTAAAAGAGACAAAATGAAACAAATTCATCAAAAAGAAAGCATTGAGTGAAAAGAATCCAGAACGAAGAAACAAATTCTTATATCACATATATTTTATTTAAAAGAATATATAAAATAACTTTAAACAAGCAATCACTTAAATTAATCACTTTATTGTCCACTTTAAAGTTAGGAATAAAATAAAACACGTTTTGTGTTAGCAGAATGTAATTCTAACTTTGAAACTTATCCAACATTAATAAAACTTACCTCAAGTTGCCTTTTTGGACATACATGCATATATGTACACACAGTGTACTTGAGAGGAGATTATTATAGCCTCATCTAAAATTAATGATAATGAGGATATCGGAACTGGATCGTATCGGCCGATATTCAGATTTAAGTATCGGGATTGGATTGGAAGTTTTTAAAAAAAGTGGATCGGTGCATCCGGTAGTCATTCAGACCAGTCACTGTAGGTGACTTCAGACAGGTGGGAACTGTCGCTAGGGTAAATGAGGAGTTAAAGATGTCTGTCAGCACCTCGCAGAGCTGATCAGCACATTTTTTCAGCACCTTTGTGAGGATTAATCCTCCTGAAAGTACTCCTCACTTCAGCTGAGGTCACGATGAAAAGCTTTTCTTTGGGTGGTGAGGTGAGTCTGGTGCTGGGTGGTCTGTTCGGGTCTTCAAAGTGTGTAGAACTTGTTGAGGGCATCAGACAGAGCTGGGTCTTGAGAGGTGGGTCACAAGTCCGTCACAGACAGCCAAAAGCAACAACAAAGAAAAATCAACATCTATCTTTTTTTTTTATTTTTTTTACAAATTTTACTCAGTATTTCACTTCACACAACAAAACAAAGAAAAACTTTTTAAAAGAATCAATAATTACTGACTCTGAGGGACATTTCCTATTTTTTCCTATTAGAAAATAAGGTTTACATTATCATTAATAATCAATATTGTAATAAAATATTTACGAAATCACAATCACTCATGTACCCCTACTGTAAACATCTTGCAAAGAACAAAGATTGGTAGTTTGTTTTGGACTATTAAACATGTTATCAAGCTATCACAGACTTTTCATTGGTGGTAATTTAGGACTGATGTAAAATTTTACCTACAAGGCTCTTACAAGAACTACGTATTTTAGACGTTTTTAGTCCATATAACACAGGGTTAAAGAGTGTTTGACAGGTGTAAAGATAAAGCACTGCAGAGCTTCCTAGAACCCGAAGCGTCCCCTCAGCATTGCTCGTGTTCAGTCTGTTTCCTACAATCTCCAAGAAACAACCAAAGAAGAAGTTGAACAGAGAAATTAAATGAGGTGTGCAGGTACTGACAGCTTTCTGCCGGGTCTGTTTGGATCCAGAAATACACACTTTGATTATGCTCATGTACGTGTATAATATCAACACCACAGGGAGAACCAACAACTGAATCATGTTAAAAATTCCATAAATATTATTAATTGTGACGCTAGAGCAGGCCAGCTTAAGGATAGAGGGATTATCACAATAAATTTTATTACCGGTAATAATGTTTCCACACAGCTGCAAACGTGCAGTCATTGATATCAAGATCACAACATTAAAAAAAGGATAACACCATATGACAACAACAAGTCCAACAATCTTATTAGTTGTCATCAGGGTGTTGTACCGCAAAGGAAAACAAATGGCAACATATCTGTCATAAGACATGACTGCAAGAGTGAAAAACTCTACACTTCCATATGAATAAAGACAGAAGAGCTGCAGGAAACAAAGTGGAATAGAAATAGTGTGAACATCTGCGAGAATCTGAACCAGCAGGAATGGAAACAAGCCTGAACTACCATACAGCTCAGCTACAAACAGGCTGCACAGAAACATGTACATGGGTTCATGTAGACTCCTGTGAACACATATAACCACAATCAGAACAACATTACAACAAATAATAAGAACATACAGAAACAGGACCATGAAGAAAAACAAATATTTTAGAACTCCAGTGTCAAAGTAAGCAGAAAGTATAAAATATGCGACATTTGTGCGATTCATTATGATCCTTTTAGCTAAAATTCACAGTTGAACCAAAAGTCAAAAACACAGATTAGAGTCTGAAATTCAAGTGAGGCAATTAACAGACATGTTATTCTGTTGTGATGAGACTGAAAGTGTCTCCAGTTGTGATGAAGATTGGTCCTTTTAATATTCTCTCAGTAGTAGTCTGATGCAAACTAATTCCTGTTGGACGCAGGAAGTTGCTGAAACTGGCAGGAGATTGGTGCAGCGTACTCGAGAGAGTTATATACCGGTAATGTTTGTCATTTGTGTTTGGCACAAGTCATTTGTTATTTTATTATGAAGTATGATTCAAGTTCAAAGTAGAAAAATATAATCTATAAAATGAGCTAAATATTTATCTCATGCCCACCAGAAGGCTGTACACGTTTTCAAAAGAACAAAACAGCAATAAAATGGTACATTTAATTAACAATTCAATTATGAATTGAGATCCTCAGATTGGTTCTGCTATGGTACTGGTCATGTGTTGTGAATGGGATCGAATTTAACTTGTTTTGACTTAGGTCAATGGGCTCTTTCATAAAATGGGAAATAAACACAGGATTTAATAATTTTCCATTTTCCCATTGAAGGGGATTTCAATAGGAATCCCTCCAACAAGATCTCAAATCCTATACGTAGATTGTATACGTAGTAGGGATGCACCGATCCACATTTCTCACTTCCGATCCGATACCGATACTTATTAACTCAGTATCGACCGATACCGATACTTTCCCGATCCGATACTGTTCAGGTATTTGACTCTGTATAATGAAACTTTTGCACCCAAACTATTCATTTTAACATTGTGTGAGATAAACCCAATGAAGACACTCTTAAGCCTTACAATAGGGAACCCCCTTATTGTAAGGCTTAAGAGTGTCTTCATTGGGTTTATCTCACACAATGTTAAAAAGGGCAGTCACAGATTGTGATTGAACACAAGTGCTCTTTGAAGCTGGATCGGAAAAGTATCGGCAGGTTTGATCCGATACCCGATACTTAAATAATGCTGGTATCGGATACCGATACCGATACTGGATCGGATCTGCCCCATCCCTAATACGTAGATCTCAAGGTCTCAGATCCTCTAAACCCCACAAAATCTAGCATCATCTGGTTCTTTAGAACCTCCGAATACTGGTCTCCTCTGATCCTATAAAATCTACAACTGGTCTCCTCTGGTTCTTTAAAACGTCAAGCAGCAGTCTCCTCTGATCCTTTAAATCCTCCAACATCTGGTTTCCTCTGGTCTTCCAAAACTTCCAATAGTCTCCTCAGGTCCTGGACATTTACAGACTGTTGTTTAAAGAAGAGGAGATTTAAAAAAAGGAAAAGAAAGAAAAGAAAAAAAAAAGAAAAAACTAGAGGAGATCAGAATCAGAATAAGTCTTATTATCATTTTACAGGGACACAGTGAGCTTATGTTCGTACAGTCGTCCGAAAGATGGGTGGAGTGCATGTTGCTGCTGCTATGATAGCACGGCCCCATATTCTTTATCAGAGTACTTTTAGATAGAAAAGGTAAGAACCATGAGGATGCATAGTGGTATTACAAAAAAGATCTCTTCACATCTTGTCCTGTCAGGACGTGATTTGAGACATAAAAAACTACCTGTAAGCACATTTATGAACATGATTACATATGTATTTGACGTCAAGATGCTGAGATTTGTCCATGAGCACTTTCAGATAGGTCACAGTCCTGATGTTGTTGTTCAGCCTGCAGGTCTGATAAGCCTGCACAGAAGTTCTCAGGGGTGGTGTGGGTGTGGGGGTGGATGTGGGGGGTTGCGATTGACAATGCTTGTTCCATAATTACCTATGGCCCAGGAGAAATTTGATACTTGCTCGCATCCGAGACCAAATGGGGGAGTTAGATTCAGATAAGCCACAATTGTTAATTTTTCTTCAGGCAGACTGTTTTTTTTTCTCATCAGCCTTGAGTCTTGCTGGAACTTTCCCGATCCAAAATGGCCAGATTTATGGATATTTCACTCCACTGAGCTGTGTCGTGAGCCTTCCTCAAGGTCAATCCCAACATGCTGACAAGTCCTAGGAGCCGCAGGTGGCCTGCAATTCTCACAAATCACCGCCATCTTACGCTTTAGCTCATAAATCAGCTGATTTTGAGTACTCATAGCATGAACCAAACTTTCACACAGCCTCGGAAGCTTTGCCATGGCCAAAACTGCTGTCAATGTCTTTTTCAGAAGTTGATAAAAACAGAGCCCCGTTAATGCCAAAGAGCAGAAACTGAAAGTTATGCACCATAACTCATGTTCCCTGAAGGAAGGGGACGAGGTGCAACATATGACTATGGGAATTGCGCCGCCGCACGGTTCACCTGAAGTAATACAATCACGCCTTTTCTAAAGGCAGGTGGGCATCAGCAATGAAACCCCACCCTCTTTGCATAAAAGGGGCTGACGCCCCACCTTCATTTTCAGGGTGCACTTCACCGAGCTTGGGCATTGAAAGGGCAACCATGTGTTGCACCTCGTTCCCTTCCTTCAGGGAACATGAGTTATGGTGCATAACTTTCAGTTCCCTTATCAGTCAGTCCACTCAGTGCAACATATGACTATGGGAACGTAATTCAATAATGCCCTGGAAATGCTTTGGAAATGCATGCTTGTGAGAACTTATGCCTTAGACTACAGGCGCCAGTTGTTCTTTACTCTGTGGTAGAGAGAACAGCCTGAGTTACGTCACATGCTGTGACATCCAAACTGTAGTGTTTCACAAACGTGTTTGATGATGCCCAGTTAGCAGCTGCACATATATCTGCTAGTGGTACACCTCTGAATAAGGCTCAGGAAGTGCCTAGGCCTCAGGTTGAGTGAGCATGTACCCCAGAGGGCACCTGCTGACCTTTGCTGCTGTATGCCCTCTTAATGGCCTCAGTCACCCAGTGTGAGAGACACTATTTTGACAGGGCTCTGCCAGCAGCAGGAGTAGCAAAACACACAAACAATTGGTTTGTGTTGCGCCAACTGACAGTTCTCTCCATGTAGACGCTCAGGGCCCTAACAGGGCAGAGCGCGTTCAGCCGCCTCTGTTCTGCAGTTAGAACAGAGGGAGGAGGAAAGGTTGACAGCTCAAAGTCCAGACTTTTGGGATTTAAAGTTGGTACTTTTGGCACATATGCAGGGTTTGGACGCAAGGTGACCTTTGACCCGTCTGGGGCAAATCTGGTACACATTGGATGCACAGATAATGCGTGGAGGCCACCCACGTGTTTTGCTGAGCACAGAGCTAAGAGCAATGCAGTTTTATAAGATATCAAATCTATCTTAATGCTACTAAAAGGCTCAAATGGAGGCTCACATAAAGTATCCAGGACTAATTGTAGGTCCCACTGCGGGGCCAAAGTCCTGCTCGGAGGTCTCTTCCTCAGCACGGCCTTCATGAATCATATCATGAGAGGGTGGGCACCAGATGATTTACCTCCTCAGCCCTCGTGGCATGCCGAGACGGCTGACAAAAAGACCTTAATGGTGGAGAAAGAGCGGCCCTTCTCCAGCAGGTCCCATAGAAAGGTGAGGAGCTGGAATAAGTCACAGGAATATGAAATAATATTCCTCTCTAGATACCAGGCCTCAAAAACATGCCACTTGTGAGCGTAGAGAGTCTGAGTTGACTGTGTTCTCGCTCCCTGTATTGTGTTTACCACATTACTAGGCAGTCCTGAGGCCATTAATCGGTCCCTTTCAGCGGCCAGGCCCAGAGCTGCCACAGTTCTGGGCGTGGATGTAGGATTTGCCCATGGACCTGGGTCAGCAGGTCCCTGTAGAAGGGCAGCTGCCATGGTGTCCCCTCCAGCAGTGAAATCACCTCTGGGAACCATGCTTTCTGCGACCACCTGGGGGCTATCAGTATTAGCGAGAGAACCCCCTGGCGTCCACGTTCCAACGTCGCTTGAATCAGGGGAACAGGTGGAAACGCGTAATACAGCTTCCCCTCTGGACAGCTTTATGTCAGGGCATCTGTCCCTAGCGGTGCATCTGTCTCCCTTATCGACTGATACAGGGCACAGTGTGTGCTGTTGCTACAAGCGAACAGATCTACGTCGGCCCTCCCATATCGTGCCCAGACCTAGTCCACGATGCGTGGGTTCAGCCGCTACTCCGAGGGAAGGAGGGGCCCTCTTGAGAGGGCATCTGCCCTGTGATTCAGCTCGCCCGGGATGTGGGTCGCCCTTAGCGACAAGATCCGGGAGCTGCACCACGTGAGCAGCTTCTGTGTCAACCTGAGGAGAGGCTGGGACCTTGTCCCGCCTTTTCTGTTGATGTAGGAGACGGTGGTCCTGTTGTCTGATTTTATCAGGACATGTTGTTGTGCAACCAGCCCCTTCCTGTAAAAGTGTTTCAGAGACAAAAACACTGCTCTGAGTTCCAGGAAATTTATGTGGAGCTTGGCCTCCTGCTGTTTCCAGACCCCTTGGGCGTACTGGTTTCTGCAGAGACCTCCCCACCCAGTTTTTGACGCGTCTGTGGTGACCAGGACTCGTGACAACACTCTCCCCAGCGTGACGCCTTTGCTGAACACTGTGGGGGCCTTCCATGGCTCCAGAGCCTTCATGCACTCTGGGCCAATCAGTATCCCCCTCGTTCGTTGAGGGGGGGCAGGTTGCATTTGTTTGTTGATCCATATCTGTAGAGGGCACATTCTTAATAAGGCCAGAGGCACGCAGACAATAGCTGCTGCCAACAGGCCCAAGAGACGCTGGCACAGCTTGAGAGGCACCCTCTGGCCTTGCTGAAAACGTGCTAGGCAGAGGTGTAGGGATGAAACCTGTACCTCTGAGAGCCTTGCCCTATACAAAATGGAGTTGAGCTGTACTCCCAGAAATACGGTAATCTGGGATGGGGTCAGATTGCTTTTTGCCAGGTTTATAAGAAAACCTAGAGCTTCCAGGTGAGACATCACCATCTCTGCGTGCTGCTGTGCCTGGACTCTGTTGTGTCCAAGTATTAGTAGATCGTCTAGAGAATTGAGACCTCTGATCCCTTAACCCCTCAGCAGGATCAGGGGCCAGGCATTTCGTGAATGATTTGGGGGTGGTTTTCAGGCCGAAGTTGTAACCCAGTCAATATTGGTGCTTCTATTTCCTCAATTTTATGCTTTTACCTTGTCCATTGTTTGGGACTAAGTGTGAAATCTCGTGAGATTTCACGGGATTTGAGTTTCATAGAAAAACATGACTCCTCCAATTACCTGGGAGAGCAGGTGTGTGTGACTGAGGAAGTTCAGAGCTGCTGCAGTTTTTAGATGTCTTTAAACTGTGAGAAACTGCTGTTTTGTGCTTAAAAGACCAGAAACAAGCAAACTGGCCAGGTTTCTATGAGGGAGGCCAGGTTTCCTATGATGGAGGCCAGGTTTCCCATGATGGCGAGCTACCATTAGGCTTCAGGCCCAAAGAAACCGGAGCCAGAACCGGATTTGTCTTGTGCGGTAGGAGATGCTGTGGTCTGCTCCTTACATACACCCAAGAACCTTTACAAGCGCTAAAGGCTCCTGAACATTTATTTGGTCTTCATTGACTACATTTAAACCCCTCAATCTTATCTGGACTATTGCCCTGGCCTTGGTATCTTGTGAACTGTGGGATTAATACATGCATTTGGATTTAGTCTGGATAATTTGGGAGATCTGTTCATCTATTGAAATATTTTGTTTATTGGTACAATGAATGGATTGATGACATTGATGACAGTTGTTTTTGTTTTGTTTTTGTACATATTGTAAATATCATATTTAATACAAAGCACCTTATGCACTAGTTTTCTGTCCTTGTGTTCTTAAATGCAAATGCAACCATAACCCTTCATGAGGCGAACATTAGAACCTTCTGATAACTGGCCTGCTACTAATACTGTTGAGTGATCACCGCTTTGTTGATCTTTTGCATTTACATCATATATGCTACAAAAGGCATTGCCAAAAACTCGAATGCGGTGCCCTCGAAGGCAAAGCAGAGATATTTTCTGTGGCAGGGCAGGATGCTCACGTGGAAGAAAGCGTCTTTCAGATCCAATGTGCAGAAGTAATCTCTCGGTCGAACCGAGTGGATGACTTGTCTGAGTGTTAACATCCTGAATTTGTATGTTTTTATTCTTCTGTTCAGACCCCTGAGGTCCAAGATGGGCCTCAAGCCCTGATCCCGTTTTGGGACCAGGAAGTACTTGCTGTAATGGCCCTTTTTTACATTGTGAGCAGGGACCATTCTGATCACTCCTTTCTGCATCATGGTTGAGATCTCGTCTCTTAAGACATGAGCACGGTCTGGGCTTATGGAGGACGACAGCACCCCCGTGAAAGGAGGTGGCCGCTGTAGAACTGCAGCCGGAGACCAAGGGTGACAGTGGACGTGACCCACGTGCTTGGTTTGCATACGTTCCAGGCGCCAGCGTGTGCGCTCAGTCTAGGAGGCATGTGTATTCTGTGATGTTTATGTGTCAAGGGGACGGGAGGGAGGTGAATAACCCCCTCTCGTTCGCTCTCCAGGTGACTTGCCTGTCCCTCAGCGGTAGCCGGAGTGTCTGTCTGGTGTTGACAGACCTCTGGCTCCCAGCGGGGGCTCATTGTCTGCCCCGACTGTTCGTGTCTTATGAAAGTTGGGGTAGCCATGTGTGAATGCTGGCACCCTCCCTTTATCTGACACATTTTGCATAAAAAAGGTGCTGTGTTTTTTTTTTTTTTTTTGGTCGACGCATAGGACACTATGTGCTTTTGAGCCTTTATGGCTATGCTTTAAAGAACATGTCTTTATTACATCAACATGATGATGACTTTGGGGAAGGTCTGAGAAGTAGTGAATTTGGGGAGACTCCCATTCAGGTTTTGGAAACAAGGTAAGTAAGGGGAAACCGTATTTATGTCAAGATTATTTTATGGTTTGCACTGCAACTAATATAACTGTGATCATAATATTATTACACAATTTTAAAATGTAGATGGTAAGGTTGTATGTCTAATATTGTTTATGAAATGTATTTCCACCAGATATTACGGTAGGCAGAAACAAAAACCAAAGTTTAATAGTTGTTTTTATATAATCCATCCATCCATCCATCCATTTTCTTCCTCTTATCCGGGGTCGGGTCGCGGGGGTAGCAGCCTAAGTAGGGAGGCCCAGTCTTCCCTCTCCCCAGCCACTTGGAGCAGCTCCTCTGGGGGAATCCCAAGGCGTTCCCTGGCCAGCCGAGAAACATAGTCCCTCCAGCGTGTCCTGGGTCTTCCTCTGGGTCTCCTCCCGGTGGGACATGCCCGGAACACCTCACCAGGGAGGCGTCCAGGAGGCATCCTAACCAGATGCCCGAGCCACCTCAACTGGCTCCTCTCGATGTGGAGAAGCAGCGGCTCTACTCTGAGTCCCTCCCGGATGACTGAGCTTCTCACCCTATCTCTAAGGGAGAGTCCAGACACCCTGCGGAGAAAACTCATTTCAGCCGCTTGTATCCGAGATCTCGTTCTTTCGGTCACAACCCAAAGCTCATGACCATAGATGAGGGTGGGAACGTAGATCGATCGGTAAATTGAGAGCTTTGCCTTTCGACTCAGCTCTCTCTTCACCACGACAGACCGGTACAGCGCCCGCTTCACTGCGGATGCTGCACCTATCCGCCTATCGATCTCACGCTCCAGTTTTTATATAATGTATTTGTTTATTGTTATGGCTTTTCTGTGCTGCAATTTTAGTGGACATAAAATTAGAATAATACAGATGCACAATATTGACAATAAATGACTTTGAAGCTTATTTTTTTATTATTTTATTTTTCTAACCGCGTCACAGAAAAAGTACAACTTTATAAATTTAAGAATTTTTAAAAAGATGACTTAATTAAAATTCTGTTCTTCTGTGTTCATGTATAACATACACTTGCACTGAACGTACGTATTTTAGTGCGTGTTAAAAATATGATTTTGTCTATACTTTCGAGTTAGTCTCATTAACTTTTATTGAGAGAATTTATTGAACTGGTACCCAAGTACATGTTTTTTTCTGTCATGATCAAAATTGAATATTGTTTTTTAATAAAATAATGTAATGTGTTGCCTCAGTAACAATGTTAGTTTATGACAAGAAAGTTAATGCTCAATAGTCCAGGTATCAAATCCGATAATTCTCTATCAGGTCATCTGGATAGTTTATTTTTAGTAGAAACGTTTCACCCTCACTCCA
>JBBPBX010047656.1:0-26065 GCA_038048925.1 Garcialebias charrua | reverse complement strand
ATTTTATGAAGTTGAAAACTAGCAGCTTTTTCTACATCATGGAGTAAATTACATTAAAAATAAAAATAAAAGTGGGGTCTCATGAATCTCAGACAATGTTTTCTGTGTGTAACATACGTCTTTGAAGAACTGCTGCATCAGCGTGAGCCTGACATTGTTAGTGGCACCGCATGTGTCTGCAGGGTATACCGGTATATGCTCTTCATCACTCGTCGGTAGATTTTTAGGCTGTTCGTTTTTGCAGCGGTGTCCAAGAACTGAAAAATAACAACCAATAAATGAATTAAATTAGACTAATTCAATAAAAACTAAAGCACTTTGAAGCTTGTACAGTTTAAATGTTTGTTTAATACTGTACTTTGTTTCAATTAGTTCTTAGCAGATTTAAGAAAAGTGTCATAATACTGTATACAGTTGATCAGTGTCACAGCCTTTTAGTGAATTTGGCGGGTATGTGAGTTGGAATTTTGGACTGAGGGTTAGGCCTGTCGCGATAAACAATAAATCAATTAATCACATGATAAATGAAAATTATCGACCTCATTTTCATTTATCGGCTTTATAATTTCTTCGTGTCCCTCTCACTAAAGGATCAACTGCGGTGTTCTTCACAGACCCCTCCCTTTCACTTTTAAATCCATTTTAACCGCACAAAATCGTATTTTAGGATCATTAAAAGCAGCTAAGCTGAGAAGCTAAGCTAGGAACTAAAGGCCGAGATACACTGAAGCAGACTCCGTATACGCGCGTATACGCGCATATTTTGTGCGTATGTTTTTGCTGCTATACTTCAGCTCACGTTCTCCTTGTTGTAATATGAGCAGCTGAGCACGGAGTGGACTCAACTGAGCTCGCTGATTGGTCACTTGCTGACACGCCTACTGAATTGATTGACAGCCTTTAAGTCAGCTGAAAGTGAAACCTAGTCAGCTGAAAGTGAAACCTAGAGAACTCATCATGAGCAGCTCGCTGGACTTCTGCGGTGTTCTGATGCGGTGTTTCTACTATATATGTTATAAAAAGTTCTCTCAGAAATAAAAATAATAACAGGGAGCGCTTTTCCTGCAGCACACAGCCCACCAGGGATATTTAAAACATCGCGCACCAAGGTAGGACCTGAATTCATTCATTTCAATCATCGAGTGAACGGAGGAAGAAGCGGTTACTTGACTTTAGGCAAAAAAACAAAAGAAAAGGCCCGATCAGCGATAAAGAAGGGGAATTTATTTCATTTGTGTAACATACAAAACAGTCCGGCGCCGGGAAGTTTATGGTCAGACACCGCGTATCGCGCACGCGTATCGCGCACGCGTAGTAAAAAAAAAAGCTTTGCGCGTACATGCCCTGAGGGGCTACGCGGGGCTCCGCTTTTGCCTTGGCGTACGTACGCTGCGTATAGGCGTACCGTGAGGACGCGCGAGTGTATCTCGGCCTTAAGCCAACAGGCCGACATCAGGAAATAACCTTCGTTTGACAATAATTACTAATTACTGTCAAATTTCAAACAATGTACAATTTATCGCAATAATTTCTGAGACAATTAATAGCCCAGCAAAATTTGTTATTGTGACAGGCTTACTGAAGGTACAGCCCTACATCCAGAAGACACAGCCTCTAGCTTCAAAAATTACATGACAGCACCTCCACAAAAACGGGCATTTTGGCTTCAGTTTTGAAGGAAGCAGAGACACAGCCATCTTTTTCTAAAGCCAACGGAATTAACACATTTTATCCAATAATAAATATGTTCTCTTTATTATTGATTTAAGTGGTGATCCATCTTTCCCCCAGTTATAAGCATAAATTCTTCTTTCGGCTTTTCCCTCTTCAGGGGTCACCACAGCGAGTCATCCTCCTCCATCTCACTCTGTCCTCTGCATCTCTGTCCTCACTCCAACTACCTCCATGTCCTCTCTAACTGCATCCATATATCTCCTCTTTGTCTTTTTCCTGGCAGCTGCATTTCTAACATCCTTCTACCAATATACCCACTGTCCCTCCTCTGGACATGTCCAAACCATCTCAGTCTGGCCTCCCTAACTTTATCTCCCAGTTGTTCAACATGTGCTGTACCTCTGATGATCTCATTCCTGATCTTATCCATCCTTGTCACTCCTAAGGAGAACCTCAGCATCTTCATTTCTGCCACTTCCAGTTCTTTCTCCTGTCTTTTTGTCAATGACACTGTCTCCAGACCATACAACATAGCTGGTCTCACCACTGTCTTGTAAACTTTTCCTTTGACCTTTGCCGACACCCTTTTGTCACAAATCACTCCTGAAGTTATAAGCACCCGTGCTAATTTTGAGATTTCTTGCTTGATAGCAATTAAAAGCAACTGTGTTTGAAAGGTGACAGTACCTGAGGATGCCTGGAGGAGAACCACTAAACCTGTGGGTCGGTCCTCAGTGGAGGGTCCACTCTGTCCACAGATAACACAATCATACAGAACCTCAGACTCCATCACTTCAGTTGATCCTAAATCCATGGCTGCCTCAGTCTCTGGAGATTCTGCCAAACAAATAAAGAAGACATACAGTATATAATACTTATTTAGAAAAGTATTTTACACCTTTGTATTAATGCTATAAACATAACCAACAACTATGGCTATAAATCATGTTCAAATATCTAAATATCTAATTATTTCACCCCTTTAAGTGTTAAAAGTAACCAACAATGCCAAAAGAGTATGGCATAAGGCACATTATATGCCCGCTGACAAACTACTATACAGAAAGCTATAGCAGTGGCCCGGACAAGGAAAGACCTTGGAAAACATTTAACCTTGATTTGTGACCTTGACTTTAAAGCAGAGGTGATGAAATGTGTATGCCACACTCCATGGGTGTATAAAACCCAAGCTCACTTAAAGGCGATATCTGAAAGACTTGATTTGAAGTAGATACGAAACTGAAGAAAATCTTATGAATTTCACATTTTAGAAGCAAAAAAAAACAAAAACATTTTAATAGTATGAGCTTATGATCCGTTTAAAATCAGTAAAACATCTGACTGAGCTTTTTCATGGGAGAAAACAAGTCTAAATGTGATCAGACACACGCAACAAACAGTGGAGTTTCTGCACGTGTGTGTTGTTGATTGCAGTGTGCATGGTTCTCTGCACATACCAGTGTTTAGGGGAGCTCATAGAAAATGGCTGAAATCTTGTTTACTAGTAAGTCCAAGATGAACACTCAACAGAAATGCTTGGCAAACCAAATTAAAAATTCTGAAAAATACCAGAATACGTCAAACATCAGTAAAAAGTGAGGATGAGAACAATTACATCTAAAGCTTTTGTTGCCTGATCTGAAGTTAAAAACTTTGATTAAATCAGCTCCATGCTAATCAAACACAAGTACCACTTCTTTACAGACAAAATAACATGATGCTACAGTAAACTGGTTTATTACAAATACTTGAAGTAGATGCATCAAGAGGGTATACTCTTATTAAAACTAAAAAAGCCATAACTTGTTCTGATCTTTTGAAATCATGTACAGATACATTTTTCAGAGAATTGGTTGTTTACACAAGCTGTAAAGTAGATTTATAATAAAGAATATCTCATTTAAAACACCTTGAATATAAAACTATCCTCACTGCTCGTCTCAGACTAACTGAACATTTTTATGATCACAAAATACAAATAACTCATTCGCTGCTAGTCCTCTTATCTCCTTGATTGGCATAGCACTAGAAATTAATTACCGATTTGAAATTAGCTTTAAATGTTACGGATCGTGTTCAATTTGAGCAGTAAACACTGTGCAGAAATGTCAAGTTGCGTTAGAAATTGATTTATTGCTTTTTGAGGGAAAGTGTTCTCAGGAGAGGTCAGTTTGTTCCCGGGGAAATGAAAACTGTTTGAATTAGATGTCAACGCTATAGCTTTAGCCTCAGGCCATCCAAATACACAGCTCCAACACGGAGTTCTCACACACACGCATGCAAAGAGAGGCAGCAACACAGTCTTTTAGACTTTAGTCTACTTGAATATCTTCTATATATGCTGGTGAAGATTCTCAGTCGTCTAGGACATGATAAAATCAAATCAGAGTTGTCTTGTCTGTGAATTAGACTAACAAAGTGGTTTGAGAAACCTCTGTTGTTGGTTGTGAGGTGTTTTTTGTCAATCTACATACAGTTTGTGTTTTCTGCCAGAGACTTCAAGGGAACCCCCTACTGTTAAGGTGTGATCTGTCAATTTACATGTATGTGTTACCTCAGCTTGCAATTTACATATGATGGTGCGTGATTTCTTTAGACTGTTATAACTCCACACGCTCACATTTTGGTTTCAGTGAATTGAAAAAGCCCCCTGGATAGGGGTCGAAACGTCTTTTTGCAACAAATAAAGTCCAGTTGATCTTGTATTGAACGCCTTTTTGATCTTCTATATATTACAGCAGACTGAGGTTGGCAAATGTATCTGATTTGTGGTGTGGTCTCTTTAAATTCTTTAGTTATATATATATATATATATATATATATATATATATATATACTTTTTTTTGTTTTTGCAGTGCTCAAAACAGAATTCATTTTCACCTTTGGTGCGCTTTTTCATTTGGAGACAAGAACATTCCAAAATATCTAATAACCCAAAAAGTAAAGCCAAACCACAACATCACAGAAAAATATTAGGACAGATAAAATCCTCATATAATGTCACATTTTGGTCTGGCTTCAAATAAAATTACCATAGGCAAATCCAGCTGTGGTTTTAGGTGTAGCTACTGTACTAAACTTAAAGCACAGCAGTAAATGCACAAAAAGTTGTTGCAGAACAGACCTACAACAAAAGTCCTACAGAACACTGGCTATTACTCATTTGCTAACCATGCTGTGTCAGAATGGTCCTTGGGAGTCCAGACCACTATTAGAGCTTTGATCTCATGTGACCTTGCTGCCAACAGGCACAAATACTCCCATAAGAACTCTCTCCACTCAATTTCTGCTAAAAGCCCTCCAGAGACCATATGCACAGACTCAGTCCACTTTTACCTTGCACTAGTAAAAAGAGGGATGAAAGGTTTATTTTAGCTAACGGCACTTTTCTTAAACCAGCAATATGTCCTTCAAATAAAAAGCTAAATTTTTACTCTGCACATTAGTGTCCATAGAAAAATTGATGTTTTTAAAAATAATTCTTGTTTAAAACCTAAATTTAAACAAATTAAACTTAAAAACAGTCTATCAGGGGTTATTCTTCCCCCACTGCTTTTATGAAAGGCCTATTTCATATTTTATTGCGTTAACAATTTATAATCAACGTGCCTAAACCTCTTGCAAAATGTTTGTTGGATTTTATTTTAATATTAAACTTCAGCTCAAATATGAAATAAATTGTGATGACCCGATAAAATGCAGAATTTTCTGACATCCTATATACTGTATGTTATAATTTGTCTCGACAGCCAGCTGAGGTCACTCCAAAAGTAACATCAACTTGACTAAAAATAAGCTCTACTGGTCCATCTACAAACTGATGTTATGCTTTGTTTGCTACAGAACTTGGTGCTGTCCACTTAAGTTTTTTTTCTATCAAATTTTTTTTTAAATGCTACCGCAGCTGTTAATGCTAAATGATTACGGTAATATTAATAACAATGAGCACTGTGCAGACTTTGTATGCCAGTTTAGATTAGAATCAAATTAGCCATTGAGTGCATGTCCTCCAAAACACCTACATCTTTGCATTAGATTGCATGAAAAGTCACTTGATGCAGCAAAAATGTTTAAATCCACACATCTATGAAACAAGGATAGGTTGACTTACCAACATCCATGGCGGTTTCCATGAAACTCTTCTGTCTTGATGCAAATTCAGCTAGCAGTTTCTGCTGCCTTTCTCGAGCTCTTTGACGTCTGAAATGAATAAATAAATGTGAATCAATTTTGTTTTATGCGTTTGAAATTTGCCCAACAAGCCAGTTTTTTTTTTTTTGGCAAACCTAACTATATTAATATAAACTGTGTACCGGTAAATAAAATCTAAGAAAACTGAATTATTTACATGACAAAACTAGACTGGGTTAAAAACATTAAGTATGTTTTACGCAAAAAATATAAGAAATCCTTTGATAGCTCGTAACAACCACTCACTTTACCATTTATAAATGGTTGAAACCTTTACAAATGCCCATTACAGCAATATACAATATTCCAGGTCTATTGTGCAGGGAGTTTTTCCCACGATCATTCAAAACATGCATCTTTTTTTTTTTTCCCAATTAGTACCAGATTCTGCCACATGCGCAAATATTTTTGATTTTAGTAAAGATGCATAGTTTAAAAAAAACTGGAATTGTTTATCCAGATTTGATCAATACAGTGGATCAAGCCTTTGTAGATGATCACGAAGAGGACCGACTGTAAATAAAGTTCTTATTAAAAAGGCATAAACAAATGCTGACAAGAGCATCGTATCTCAATAATTCCCCACAGAACACTTTGGGATGCCAACAACTTGAAAAATAGGCCTCTAGATTTTCAGCATCATTGACTGCATTGCTGTCTGATGGTTGCCATGGAAACAAGTCTAGTCTGTGAGAAAAGGAGAGGTAAACCTGTAGTATTCTCAGTGGCACAAAACGAGCACCAAAAGCAGATTATTAGAGATTTGTTATAGCCCATTCATGGTTAGTTGAGAAATTTTGACAAAGATTAGTGGCTGACTGAAAGTTGAAAAACTGGAATTTGCAGAACTCTTATATTTTAAACAGCCACTGGACTCAATTTTCATAACAGGTCACATGATAAATAATTGAAACATGTTTTGTTTTTTTATATATACAGGTTGCATCGTGAAGGTTATTATAGATGTCATTCATGTTCTGTTTAACTCAAACATGTTTGCAGTAACAAATATATGAAAAACAAAAGGAAAAATTTTAAAATTCAATCTGCAAGCACTTTCCTTGACTGTAAGACATAAAAGTTGCATTCACATTGTCTGCTACAATGTGTGTTGTGTAATAAAGTACACTATTAATGGTAAGTATAAACTCTCTTTTTAGATAACCATTTGTGCAGAATATAAACGAACAACTCACACAAACAGATGAGCAATATTTGTAGTAAGAAAAATATGAACCTGAAATCTAAAATGAAAATGATATTAATATAGAAAAACTACCTTTCTTCTTTGTCCATGGTTTTCTTGTCAGTGGGACTGTTCTTCTTTGGTGGCACTGGCGGACAAACCTTTCCACAAATGTCCTGGATGCTACGCTTTATTTGGCAGCTGCGTGTAGCTGCCTTGGTAAGGATGCGTTCAATGGCTGTAATGCCATCTCCATGAGCGTGACGACTCATGTCCATGTCTTCGAGCCATGACGGCGACAGAGAGTTCTGCTTGGAGGACATCTTCTGGTGGAGCTTGATGAGGAGGGAGAGCATGCTTTCTCGGATCTCCAGGATCTCTGTAACCAGCTGGGGGGTAGCGCCTGGTGAACCCCAGCGTGCTGAAGAGCTCTTGGGCCTGACAACTTGCGTGGCCTCAGTGTTGCTCCGGTTGATTATCTCCTGAAACTTCCTCCTGCGCTCTGCCACGAGGCTGAACATCTGAGCTTCTCTTAGGTTCTAAAATGAAATTTAAATATATATATTTATTTAAATAAAATGTAAATTTGATGAACATGATTTATTTAAACACGCTTCAGTGCTCCTTAATAAACCCAGAATATACAGATTTGTTCCTTAAAATTGCACCGCTCACGAGAAAAACTGCATCACCTTCTACTTGATATATAGCAAGAACCTGATAAATATCAAGCAAAACCATCACACCAAACCAACATCAAACAGAAAGAAGAACTTCTTGTTACAATTTAACTTGCATCAATGTGCTTTTGTAGATTAGTATTTAGGTATAAACACCTCTTCCTAACATGACAACACTATTAGTCAGATAGATTTTGATGGATTGGTGAAACATCTCATTACCATATCCAGACAGAAACAATACAAGTCAAATCAAAAGTCCATTATAAAATTTCAGCTGACATTTCACCTCTGCTGATAGCACTTTTGACAACCATATTACTGAAGAAAAATCAAATCACACTGATGTAAAACACACAAGCCCTCTGAAGGATTGGCACGACCCAGCCTGACAGCAAAGGACCTGAGCTGCGCTGTTAAATAAACATACATCATATAGTCCAGTCAAGGCACCATCAATCATTCTGACATGCGGTTAAAAATCGTTTACACCAAACCTGCACTGCACAGGTAATTAGTTTCAGCAGTCAACACAGATGAGGACTGCTGAAGCATAGCAATATATTCACGCCTCAACACACCAAGGCAGAGCTCGTTTGGAAAACTACAAAACACGTGCAAAGAAACTCTTTCATAATAAAAATTAAATGAACAATCGCAGCAGCTGCTGCTACTGTCGTTACAGTTTTCAGATTGTTTTATGGGAAAAGGTGCAGACAGCTACCTCTCTCCAGTTTCCTGAAAGACGCCTGGAGTTCTGCAGAGGGAGAACAGCAACACAAGTGGATAAAACAGAAGATACTAGACTAAGATACCAGGCTCCAGAAATAAAAACAACTACGTGCATGTGACAGTACAGATCAAACAAGGTCTCTTACAGTATTGTGTTTTAGCTGTGGTTGGAACTTGGGAGTTAGAATAAAAACAAATTGTGTCCATCAATCATCTTCAGTCAGTCTTTCAAAGGCCTTTTAAATGACTAATTTCTTCTTTCATTTGAATAACTAATGTGTAACAAACAAGTAAAAACCAATAAAACTGGATTTTTAACTTCCCAGACCTTAATTCACTCAACAGTCTATTCAAAGGTTTAATGTATTCATCGATTAATCCTGTTTGTGGTTTCTTGAAGACAGATCCATCAAATTCCTCAGTTTTCTAGCAGAAAATATATGTGTGTGTGCAACTTTATACTTCCTGGTGCTACTCTAACTAGTTTTATAAAAATCAAAAGTTACAGCACTAAGTCTGGTACAAAGTGACCAGAAATAATCTGCCAGAAATCAACCAGCATGTTAATGCTGAAACATAGACAGCACTGCTGTAGGAGTTTTACTGACAGTTTTAGGGTCTGAGATGGTGTAGATGCAGGGCAGCCGGCTCCGGACCGGAAAGTCCCAGGTTCGATCCCCGGTCACTGCATACCTCATTGTGTCCCTGGGCAAGACACTTAACCCCGAGTTGCTCCCGGTAGGACTGGCTGGCGCCTTGCATGGCAGACCACCGCTACCGGTGTATGAATGGGTGGATGGCTGGTACTGTGAAGCGCTTTGGGGCCCCTCATAGGGGCTGGAAAGCTTTATACAAGTAACACCCATTTACCATTTTTACGCTGCACCAATAAAAAACAGGTCAGAGCAGCCACCCACCCGGGAGTGAACATATCCATGATGTATTTTATTACAGATTTGTTGGGTTGATATGAAAAATTACACTGTGAACAGCTAAACAAAACCAGACTAGTGTCTGCTTTTGTCTGCACCTTGTAACCAAACTACTAACTCACTCTAGCTGCACCTAGGACTCTTTGTGCATGTTTTTTGCACTTTACTTATTATACATGTATAACCAAGTTCAAAAACATAAAACTTTGGTTTAAATCTGGCTATACCAAGACAATATACTGTATATAACAAGAAGAAAGCATTATGACTAAATTAGATTCATGTTGGCTCAAATATAAACCCAAAATAAACTGAAGTATTGTGTTTCAGTCGATTAATTTAGCAAATGCAAATACTGTACAATCTGGCTGATAAACAGTAGCACTTATGTCCCACTGGAGTCAGTTTGTGGCCCCCAAACAAATCAAGTGCATAACCACTGGCTGCTGGTAGCTCAAACACAAATATTTTTTTGCTTTTACACACTGCTACAGAGCACAGTCTGGGTAGATATAGTCAATAATAAAAATATATATATAAAGAGACTTCCAGTTTATTACAGAGACACCGAGGTTAGTGGGGCCCCAATAATGTTCAGTAAAGCCGTCACTTGCCTGGCCATAGGAAGAGGCCTCAGTGCTTGTGCTGGGGGGAGGCTCCCTCTTCACCTCAGGAGCTGTCTCAGGAACTCGAACCCTCACAAAGTTGATGACGTGGTGCAAATTGGAGAGAAGATTGGTGCCAGGGAACCAGCTGTCATGACAGTGCTCCTCAATGCAGGGCTCCTGGAAGCAGAAAAACAAGAGACACGCAAAAAAAAAAAAACATTTTAGACATTATGAGAGAAGTGTTGTGTATTATTGTTACAACTGCTAAGCACCATGTTCAGTTTGTTTTCATGTTACAATATTTCCCTCCCATCTTGCTTTGTAAATCAGTGCTATATGTTCAATAACTGATTTCAGATTTTTAACACATTTTGTGGTTGTGCCAAAGCTCACCTCCTCCTCCTTGGTGTCCTGAACCTGGTTGTCCAAGCCCAACTCAATCAGGTACAGCACCATGCACAGCACGTGCTCAGACATGTTCTGGTGATCCATCCATATCTAAAACAAACAACTAAGAAGTTACACAGAAGCAAAAAGGACCATTTATCCAGTGATGATGTCATTGTCCTGAGTAAACTGCAAAACCATCTGCTTATAAATTACAACATATAATCTGTTTTCAATAACTTGATTAGTATTACCTTGGTTTGATAAAGACAACAATATAACTGCTACTCTACTCCCTTCTTCTCTAAGTGCTTGTGAATTTATAATTTATTAACCGTTATACTTTATTAATATTCTGTACAGTAATGTGTCAGCAACAATTAATCAAAAGGAATACTATTTGTACACTCAGTGAGTGTGTCAAGGTTTAAACTCAGACACAAAAACAAGAATACAGTATACTGCACATACACTAACCTTGTAAAGAAGAGTAAATATCACTATGTGCAGAGTCTTGCAGTGCAACAGGCGAATTAGACCTTTGTAACAGGGATGCAGGGGAGTCCTCTCTTTGTAAGGTGGCCATGGGTTGCCAGTATGAATTCCATACTGCTTCAAACTAGATGTCATTGATCACAGGGAATAAAAAATATATATATAAAAAATCAGAAGCACATATTGCAAAGATCGTATCAACCCTAAACCTAAATTACTCAACAAAAGGTTCAAGCCTATACAACAGAACAGCTAACAGGTGGCACTCTTAAGAGACGAGTGGATCATTATAAGAAAAACCAGGCCAGTCCGACATGCTGTTCATCATATCATCATCTTATTATCATAGTGTGAACAAGGCTGAAGTCAAACTCTGGAAATATTTTGATATGCTTGAAGGAGAAATATACATCAGATATGTTTGTTCTGAGTGAAATTACAAAAACAGACTTGAATAAGACACATCACTGTTTAACATACAGCATTAAGCCATCTTTTTATTATGTGTACACAAGAAATCACACATGCTACCACTGAAGGGACTGAGATAGTCTTGGAAGAAAATTTTAAACTTAAAAATGTGCATCAACTGGTTAATTAAAAAAAGACCTATTTAAGCTCCACTCCTGCAGAGGTGATGTTTTGTAAAAATAATAATAATTCTGGACAATCACTGAAAATTGTTCGGACTAAATCAATTTTTTAAAAAGTATCTACCATGCAGTCAGGAGAAGAGCCTTTGAAATAACCAACTAAAGTTTTATATTTCTGTCAAGCAAAACAAATCAAATGTACTCCAGCATTTGTGTTTCATCAGAAGTCTTTAGGATGTTTAATTTATAATAATTACAATAAGTTATGACTATTGTTTCCACCATAATGCTCAAATTCAAATAATCTATATCAGTGGTTCCCAAACTTTGTTCAGATGTGTACTCCTTCAGACATATGACCTCTAGCCAAGTATCCTCTCTTTAAAATGTGTTCATAAACACTGCACATATCAAATTAAATCTTGAAAAACTGTTGATTTTTCCCCCCCCACCAAATGATATTTATTAATAAATGTCAGTGTTAATAAGCAACATGTTTACAAGCAGAATGATCCAAACAGTTAGCCTGTGTAGAATGTATACAGTATATTGCAAAACATTTATGGTGTGATAACTAACAGTTATTGAACATACTATGTGTTTAATTAAACTCACCAAAGTTTTAATGAGAAGTGTGTGCTTGGAAGGATGCACACAACTCTGTTTGGCTTAATATGAGACAATCTGAGTCTTAAATCATTCTCAACACCAAGTCTTGCTCTGTATTTTGTTTTCATATTTGTTTGAGCTGAAAATCCACTTTCACACAAGTTCGTTGTAGCAAAGAGCATCAAAGTTTTCACAACGCGTTTGGCCAGGGTAGGCTGTTTTGCACACAGTCCGACCCAGAAATCCTGGCTTCTGAAAGCTTCTGAACTAATTCAACTTTTAGGGATCTGTCTGTTGCTATTTCAATGAAACTCTCCTGTTTTGCTGTCAGTAAAGCTGCAGGCACATAGCTGAATGGGTGACGTATCCATCTGACCCATCAGACAAGAAGTTGAACAAAGGCTTCTTTGATTGACAGGTGTTCCTTCAGCGAGTTGCCACACCCTTCTACTTTGTCAGCCCAATGATGTTGCTGAGCACTACATGGCAGCATTCACATGTGCATTATTTGGTTATGTGAGATGGCACCTCAGTCTGTTTATGTGCAAGTGTAGTCTGGCTCTTTTCACACTTTTGTCAGCCCAATGATGTTGCTGAGCACTACATGGCAGCATTCACATGTGCATTATTTGGTTATGTGAGATGGCACCTCAGTCTGTTTATGTGCAAGTGTAGTCTGGCTCTTTTCACACTTTTTTTTCCCTCACATACCCCCTACATCCCTCTTACGTAACCCCAGGGGTGCGAGTACCCCACTTTGGGAAGTACTGCTCTATATGTTATAATAAAAACTACCCTTGTTAAAAAGAAATAATAATTAATGCAGTAAATGCTGTTGCAAATATTTAAGAATTTTTAGACTTAGCAGTATTAAGAAAACTTCGCTCTCCAAATAGAGCAGATTTGTTATATCTTCCAAGTCACAAAAAAGCACTGTACTAAGTATCAGACATCTAATTGAAGGATTTCAATCTTTTAGTTCAAAACTCACATTTAGAATTTTTAATTCAACACAATTCTTCAGTCTTTGACTGGACAATCTTCATCATCCAGCAAACAAAATTTGTAATGTATTTTTCTACCTATAAGTCACAGGTTTTTTTGCAGAATTTGCATGCCCTGCGACTTATACAATGAAATGATTTATTTATGTTTTTTGTCTACTTTATTAGACATATTTGGACTGATGCGACTTATAAAGTGGTGCGACGTGTACGGCAGAAAATACGGTACCTAAACTAAAAAGACCTTATGTCTGCAGTAGGGGTGTAACGAGATCTCGTTGTACGAGATCTCGCGATATTAAACTCCCGCGATATCTCTCGTTGAGAGGTAACGTTGTCTCGCGAGATGCTAATGCTAATGCTAGCAGAGCCCCTAGCAAGTCAGCGTCACGGACAGCATGGCTTCGCCGGATGAAGTTGCTATAGAAGACGCCCCAACTACTGATGGAGGGTGCCGCAGACGCCTCTACATTGATGGAGGGTAACGGCGCTGCCGACGCTGCCCCGAATGTAAAGACACGCGTGTAAACACCGGTGTGACCGGTGTTGCCAGATAGAGTCCCACCCACCCAAAGCAATCTCTACCCGCAAAAGTCAGAAGGAAAATCGCGGTGAACCGCCCAATCTGGCAACACTGGTGAGTGACGGCTGCAGAGTCAGTTTTGGAAAGTCCTGCGTGAATATCTATTTTTTTAAACAAAGTTGAACGTTCTAAGGTCTAAGGAGATTCAATCAGTAAAATGAAGACATCAGTTGGGTTTGTAATACATGTTAAAACAGAATAAAAGCCTTTTTGCGGCATAAAACCGATCTTTGAAGTTTTCTTGAACTAATGTTAAAATCTCGTCTCGTTCTCGCGAGATCTGTGATTTTCTCGTCTCATCTCGTGAGTTTTGTGTATCGTTACACCCCTAGTCTGCAGTCTCGATATAATTTTACTTTCTGTCGTTTATCAAATTTGAACAATTTGCAAACAAAAAAAGGTACCTACGGTAAATGTATACAGTATTAGTAATTATGATTAATTATAAATTTGGTTTTAAAAAGTTTATGCCATTTTTTCTACATTGAACATTAGATTTAATTATTATATATATAAATAAACTGAACTGAATTGAAATTACCAACAATTGATAAAAAGGAAAACTAAAAACGCCCCATGCTTTTAAAAAGCTGATTTCTCAAAGGTTTAAGTGAGTCCCAATGTCCAGATGTTATTGCACTAAGCTTGTCAGTATAATTATCATCTTCTTACATCAATAGCACTAAAGAAAATTGAGATGCTAAGAGTTCTTTCACATCTAGATATGTTTGTCTAGGAAGAGATCTGAAACAAAGCCAACAAGAAGGATTTCCTCAATTCTATTACAATTCAGAGTGAAACATAGATTTTTGTTGGCGTGTTTTTAATTGGAACCAATCCCAGGGGTTGCAGCAGTCACTTCACCTGACCTTTTTCACCATGTTCTTCCATGAACAGGTAACACAAGTGACCTTTTGGACCTGAACAAGACTGGGATGATCTTATCAGTACATAAATTCACCAACAAAAAGACTAATGAGCATATGATAGACAAGATAAGTATACACTATGTATTGAAAAGAATAAGAAACATATTTAAAAGGACAATTTATGAAGGAAAATAAAGCAATGTTAACTTACAACGCTGAGTATCTGTCCATTGCTGACTGAACATCACGGCGATAGACTGTTCTGAGAACGACCATGATGGGGTCAAACTCCTTCTCCCACACCTCGGCTAGTTTAGAGAGGAAAAAAATAAATGCTTTGCAATCTTTGATACTATATGATCCCCACCCCCATCTTTTCACCTTTACAATTTACGGTAACTGGTGCAAGTCTGCCCCCAAGTGGTGGCTTACCCATGAAATAAAATCCAAAACTAACAGCTTCTAGTGAATTATTATATTTTCTAATAACAAATACTAGTGTACACATGGTGAGTCAAAACAAATGAACAATTACCGGTATATATCTGTAAGTAACTTTTTCTTTCATTTTCGATTTTCAGCTTTAAACAATAAATATACAAGACAATATTAGACATTTCAATATTTCTGTATTTTGTCCCCGTCTTCTATTCAGTCAATTTAAAAGTGCATAATTACAGCTTTGCACACATACTACTCGTGTATTCTCATCCACAATCTTTAAGTCTTTGTTTTACAGCTCTAAGATCCCAATCAAGCCTGGCAATAACATTCATATTTGGTAACATGATTACTGTACATCTGGATAGTGCTAAATATTCCTCTAAACAGCTTTGAAAATGTCTTTCTTTACTCAAATCAATGCTTTTATCTG
This sequence comes from Garcialebias charrua, assembly GCA_038048925.1. Classification (NCBI taxonomy): domain Eukaryota; kingdom Metazoa; phylum Chordata; class Actinopteri; order Cyprinodontiformes; family Rivulidae; genus Garcialebias; species Garcialebias charrua. The sequence continues at coordinate 10,648 of JBBPBX010047656.1, read as the reverse complement.
TATGTTTGGTAGTCTGAATGCAATACATCTGAAGCCAAGCTGAAGCTGACCTAAAAAACTGAACTGACCCCACCTAAGCAACAAAGTCTAGATCAGTTTAGCAAAATTTTTGTTGCTGTTCTGGTTTTGTTTTCACTAACCCAGACACTTCTGTATTAAAGCTCTCAAAATAAAAACTTATTCAAATGATCAGTGTTTTTTTACAGCAGTCTCCACATTCATCAAGGTAATACAACACTTTTCTTACCTTTGGGTGTGTACATTCCCTGCTGCATTGAGCCTCCCGGCTCAAACACGGGAGCTTTGAAATCAGCCACAGCAGAGAGCACATCCTCAAAACTACAGCTTCCTGGCACAATGCCGCTCTTCGGGTTGGGATTTTCAGGAATCTAGAAGAATATCCTTAAGGAAAACAAGTGCTTACAGACATGTTTCTATAACGTCATTTGGAAGCAATGAAGGATACAAGGTCTAGTAGTGCACTGTGTGTTCGATCATTCATGCACAACTGAGAGACCATCTCAGATCGAAGGATCTCATCATCAGTCATACCTGTAATGAAAAGGAAGGAGTTTATAGAGAAAAACTTACAAAAGTAATGCAAATATTGTCATATCATGATACTGCCCTATATTAAAACCAGTTAAACTAGTTAAAACTTATTTGGGAAACTGTGGAAACCTTATGAGACACAATGACAAAATGCAGCGACTGTCACTGACATAACTTTAGGTGCTAAACTTCAAGGTAATGTCCTTGTGTGGTGACCTTGATATTTTGCTCATTTGGATTTTCCCGCCATTGTAAATAGGTTTAAAAGACAGTTTTTTATATTACGGTAGCTATTTTCTTTTTAACTACAGGTAGTCCCCGACTTACGAGCGCTCTTACAAACGAGGTCCCGGACTTACGAGCTGGCGAAAGAGAAGTAAATTTGTAAAAAATACAGCACTTTTTTGTGTTTTTAGATGAAAGTGTGTTAGCTAACCGTTTGGAAACACGTTTCCGACCATGTTTATGAACTAATATGAACGTTTTTGATGAAAAACGAGTGTTCGTAGTAGCGCTAGCATAAATGTTCCAACTTACGAGCGAAAATCCGGACTTACGAGAACACGTGCTTCGTGTTCCAACTTACGAATTTTCGTGTTACGAGCAACTCGCAGGAACGGAACTCGCTCGTAAGTCGGGGACTACCTGTATAATATATTTTAAAAAATTAAAACAGCAACACTATAACAGAACATGGATCACAAACAAAAAACAAAGATAAACAGCAGTGAAAAGTTCATGATTGACATAAAGAAATCAACATTTTCTTAATAGTTGCAGATTTAAATTGACCACAAAGGGTATTGAATCACTTCAAACACTTACAGTACAATAATTTACAAGATTTAGATATCTTAATGCACTGCACTGCAAAGTATCTTTTGTATTGTTAGTACCTATAGCTGTCAGATTTTTTTTTTTTTACAGCTTACCTTGATGAATGCGGAGGCTTGTCAGAATGACCAAAAATGTCAGTGCGCCTTCTAGCATTGGCCTTTCTTGCTCAGAATCCAACACAGCATTCTGATGCTGAGACGCCATCGTCAAGAGGTCAACTACTTTAAATCTGAAGGAGAAAGGTGAAGGCAGTATTAATTAAAAGTTTGAAAAATCCAAACTGCAACATAGAAATAAGACAAAATTGACTCTACCTCTCAAATACACTTGAAATAAAGTAGTCTGGATCCAGTCTTGATGCGCAAACCTATAAAAACAAAGAAGAAAGGTTTAAATTAACAAATTAAAATTAACAACAAAAATAATACATGTGAATGATAGTGAGAGTGAATGCTGTGTATGCTTCAGCATTTCTAACCTGGAGCAAATAGATGTCTGGATCAATCATGGAGTTGCAGAAGTGTGATTGCACGTAAGTCATGGCTTGTCCTTTTATCTGGAGCCCGTTCCTGACCCACATATTACTGTGGATCTCTGACAGACTTGCCTGCAGGCAGACAGAAAATATTTCAATCAACCTATGGGTACAGATACACATAAGATATACGTTTCAACGATAAAGTGCCTTTGGCCTTCTAGTGCTACATGTTTACCTGGATTTGGAGAGGATGCACCATAATCTTCATCAGCATCTCCTGGTCTGGCAGGAGGCTATCCAAATCTAAGCCTTGGCATTTTACAGCCTGCAGATTTTCAACCAGATAGTTAACTTTCAGAAACACAAAACAATAGATTGCCTAATGAATGATGTAAACTTCTGATGTACCCTGCTGAGGAACATGGCGTAATAGCGATGGAGTGGCAGGTGAAACGTCACTTGATTTTGAGCAGGCTGGAGGAGAAAAACAGGGAATCAAAAACAAAGGAAAAAAAACTATCTGTAAACACCAACATTTACCATTTAAATGTACCTCATCAATGAAGCCAATGGCATCAAACCAAATCTGCAGGGCCTCCAAACAGTAGCGAACCACTGTTTTTGTATATTCCTGTGTCTCCTGTTCACATCAAATTTAACATTTGAAATGAATTACACAACTAATATAGGATGCACATAATGATTTGCATGATTGCACACACAATCAGTTGATGTGGAAAGACTTGATGTGAAGACGGGACTTACTTTGACTTTGCAGTGTGTTAAGAGGCCCCACATTGGTTGTGCACAGGCCTCGAGCTCTGCTGCAAATGCTGCATAGTACGTCTGAGACTCAAACTCCACATGCTCATTCAGTTCCCGCTTATTCAGGTTCATACCTTTAAAAGCAAATCATTTCACAAGTTACTTACCAGTAGTTGTTTATTGACATGTGCGTTTCAAATCTTTGTATTTGTCATTTTTCATCATCCAGTGTTGACCCGTTTACCATCTAATATTTACATGTTTGTGCTTATTTTAAACTGTTGTGATTTTGCTCAGCATCAATCCTTATTCAGCAAATCTTCAAATACATTAGCTAAAGTGGAGCACAAATGGATACAACATAGTAGTGACACTGTGCTCCAACCGTCAGCAAGAGGACACTCAGACCGACTGTACATGGGTGAACGTTATTTTTAGAGCCATGGCAGATTACACGTGACAAGTGCCACCAACATCTCCCCTCATAAATCACCTTTTTTATGTGGCTTTTTATAAAAGGCCAATTTTAGTCATTCTAAATTATCATAAGTCAGGCTAATTTGTGCAAAAAACAAAAGCATCAATTAAAAGGCCAATTTTAGTCATTCTAAATTATCATAAGTCAGGCTAATTTGTGCAAAAAACAAAAGCATTAATTAAAATGAAGTATTGGGTTTGATACCAAACCCTTTGATTTACCGGTACAAGTAACAGAAGCATCGTGATGAGAGGTAAGTTGATTTATGGAGAAAAGTCAATTTAAAGTGAGATAGCAACGCACTATAAGAATAACATAGGCCACATAAAAATAAACAACACCTATTTAAGGATATCAAAGTCCATGCTCATATGAACTTTGATGTTTTGAAACACTTTGGCTATGACTGCCTCTGAGGAGCCGACGGGGGAGAGGGCGGGCCCCAGAAACCATCTTATCAAAATCGTACTGGTTGGCCCACTATGAGTAAGCCACTTATGGGACTAAATTTGATGTGGCTCCTTGGACTGATGAAGTCCTTTGGATGAAGGATGAAACGTTTCAACAAAAAATTTAAAAAACACGTCCAGAGGACCTGATTGAACTTTGTTGAGTTCTATTTAAGGATAGTTTGTCTGAATATTACACAATATGTTTTTGATCACTTTTGTGATCAAAAGAACTCAAAGATGTTGAGACACCCAACTGGACTCTTGCTTAGTCATTAAAGCTGCAGTCTGTAGTTTTTCTAAAAATATATTTTTAACATATTTCTTCACTCTGTCACTATCTCCTGACAGACTGATGTTAGACAAGTAATCTCTGAAAAAAACTATAGTCCCCTTGCTTCTCCAGGTGTTACTAAAAGCATTTCTAAAAACCCACAGTGACCCGCCGTTAACCAGCCAATAAAAACAGAGTTTTTAACCAGCCAATAAAAACAGAGCTTCTCACTTCTCACGCCCCTAACCCACGCCCCCGCCTGTCCCAGCCCCAGCGGCCGCGCACGTTCTCGTTCAAAGGATTGCAAAGCGATGCAGGACTGTTTTGTATGTGACACAAATGTATTGAATTCCCCTTCTTCATCCCTGATCTGGACTTTTCTTTTGGTTTTTTTGCCAAAAGTCAAGTGATCGCTTCCTCCTCCGCTGACTCCATGACTGAAACGAGGAAATTAATGAATTTGTCACAAGCGAATTAAACTCGGGTTCAACGTGGCTGCGCGAGGCTCTGCAGATTTCATGGTGTTCTGGTGTGCTGGACCAGCGCTCCATGTTTTTATTTTATTTTTTAGAACGTTTTATTAACATAAACACAGAAAATTGCTGCGACAGGACATGCAGTGGAGGCGGAGCTAAGGAAGCTGAGCTGAAGTTCAGCAGAGCAAGGGGGAGCAGAGCCATATATGGCTCTGAGGGGGAGGGACCAGAAACGTGTCTCTGTTCAAATTTTTTTTGTTCCAGCGTGTTCAAAAAACTACAGACTGCAGCTTTAATGAGAAAACACTTTCTGCAAGGAAGCAAATTAATCTAAAACCTTTTCAACCCAGCCTAATGTTCCTCAAACATGTAGAAAGTAAGTCTGCAGTATTGCAGACTCTGTGCCGGTCTGTTGTGGTAAAGAGGGAGCTGAGCTGTAAGGTGAAGCTCTCCGTTTACCTCCACAGCGTAACTGGACTCTCCTTTGGAGAAAGGATGATAAACTCCGTTATCTAGGAGAGACTCAGAGTAGAACCACTTCTCCACATTGAGAGGAGCCAGTTGAGGTGGTTTGGGCATCTGGTAAGGATGCTCCCTGGGAGCCTCCCTAGGGAGGTGCTAAAGGCATGTGCAACTGGGAGGAGACCCTGGGGAAGACCCAGGACACGCTCTCTCTCAGTTGGCCTGGAAACGCCTTGGGGGGTCCTCCCAGAAGAACTAGAAGAGGTGGCTGTGGAAAGAGATGTCTGGGCCTCCCTGCTCAAGCTGCTGCCCCCGTGACCTGACTAGGGAACAAGCGGAAGATAATGGATGGATGGACAGACAACCGAATTGTGTTGTATTGTGTTATTTGTGTGTAAATTAACACAATATGACAAATAAAGCCAATTTCCTTCTAAATATTTACAATATATTCAAATGATTTACATAAAAAAAGGTAAATTTAAACTCTAAAACTTACCTTGAAAATATGAAACAAAGGTCATCCAAAGCATCAGTAATGAGTGGTCCTCCAGGAACTTTTTAGCTACACTTTGGTGTGACAGGATATTGATAAAATCACTGACTAGAGGCCAGTAAGTATTGTTCTTCAGCAGCGCTTCGCTGCAATTTACCACAACATGTCGATTGTTCTCTTCATCTGAAAGAAAGGAAAATAATAAACAAGAAACAATGACATCAATCTTAAGACCAGTTTAAAACCATTTTTTATGTAAAAGAAACACAGACATTGCAACTACAAGATTCACAACACAGCAAAATGTTACAGTAAAAAAAAAAAAGAAATTAAAAATTTAACTAATTTAATTTTAAAGACGCACTGAAGGGCCAGGGGCTGAAACTTGTCGTCTTCCAGAACTGATGATTTAATATAACAACAATATCTACCAGCTACAAATAATTAGAAAACTGTGTAGTCTCTTCACATATTGGTCTGTTCAGATGTTATTTTAAAGTTGAGTGGCACTAGTCATAGCTTGCTGGAACAGTGTCAGTTATGTACCGTAGTTTAGTTTTCAGCTTTTAATGACGAGTTGTTTTTTTTACCAAGCTTATTTGGATGTGTTATGATGCATTTTATGCTGTGTAGTATACATATGGAGCACTGGATGAAGTCTAGAAGAACAAACAATGCCAGGAATAAGACCCCAAATCCAGAGAAGATGAAGAAGAGATGTCTAGGATGTAGATCCAAACACAGAGAAAAAAGGAAGAAACTGTTTGTTTTAACCAAATGTTTCTTGGTCCTCATGGGACATGCTAAATCCTTTGGAAATGAAAATGAAAATGATGTGCTTGGATCACAAACAAAACAAAAGAGAAACATCTGGAATAAATTGTGATTTCCTCAAAGACATAGCTACCAGTACAAGAATACAGTAGTCCCTCATTTATTGCGGGGGATCCATACCCTGAAGCCCCACGATAAGTGAAAAACCGCAACGTAGGAATAGTAGTACAAATAATTAGTACCGGTAAGTACCGTATTCGTCGGTGTATAATACGCAGTCTTTTTGCTCATTTGAATGTCCTGCGTATTATACACCGAAGCGTATTATCTATGGATTTTTTTCCCCATATTTTTAGACCCATCTTTAGCTCTGATTCGCCGTTTTTAAAAGTCCCATGCCAATCATTTGACTCATCCATCAATCAGCCAGTTGCGCGTCATGTCCAATCTTATTTTGAAAAACCGCGATAGAGTGAATCCGTGATAAATGAACCGCGAAGAAGCGAGGGACTACTGTACATTGTGAATTCCAACAATATTCTATGGGTGTCAGAGTGGCAGAAGTGAAGAAGGGATTGCAGAGCTTTTTAAGAGATGATGTGATACTCGATGACAAAAAGACATCGATGCACTCTAATGTGTTGTGGCCATGATGACTACTAAGAGCAGCAATGTTACATGTTAGCTCAAGTTTGGGTCAGGCATTAAAGTGCATGCAAAGTGACTTCTGGAAATTTCAATGGCATCCCTCTGTAAAGCTTCCAAATGATCTCTTTTCGCTTTATCAACATCATTTTAATTTGGAGTTTATTATAAAAGTATTGTTTAAATTGACTTCCGGTGAGCGCGGCGAACAAGATGGCAGCTGGTTAGACCTCTCCGCTCCCTGATGTGAGACTTTGTCGGATACCCCAGGTGGGGAGCTTCTAATTTATGCCATTCACCTCCCGCAGCGTTGCGCAAATATTTTTGTCCTTTTTAGAAGTGGTTTAAGCCATTTAATTCCGCGATGCCCACCTCGAGATCGAAAGGTGCAGCAGGCCGCTCATCCACCTGCGGCAGCCCACAACGTGGCGATGGGCACGATGACGCGACTCCCAGCATGGCGACTTTATTCACTTTGCTTCAAAGTGTGGCTGCTGACGTGACAACAATTAAGCAGACGACGTCTGAGCTAAGCACAGCGGTGACTGTAATGCAGGAGAGGCTGACAGAAGCCGAGGCACGTGTCTCGCAGCTGGAGGACACCGCGGAGCACCTGCGCGTGGCGGATGCTGAGAGGAGCAAGCTGCTGGAAGTTCTGCGAGACCGGGTGCAGGCCCTCGAAAATCACAGTAAGAGGAATAATGTGAGAATTATTGGGCTAAAAGAGACTGTTGGCAACGCTGGGACACTTTTGAGCTGTGTTAAGAGCATGCTGGAGGAAGGGCTGGGCCTGCGGGGTGATGCGGAGTTTGAGATCGAGCGAGCCCACCGGGCCTTGGCGCCGCAGCCCGACCCGAATCGACCGCCGAGACCGGTGCTCGTTCGTTTCCTGAGGCAGTCGGCGAGGGATAAAGTAATCGCTGCAGCTAAAGAGAAGCGCGGGTTCGAGTGGAATGGATGCCGACTGTCTGTGTTTCCTGATATGACTAAGGAGCTGGCGGAGAAAAGGAAGGCCTTCACAGCCGTGAAGAGGAAGCTACAGGAGCGCAGCGTTAAATACACCCTGGCCTTCCCGGCGACACTGCGCGTGAGATGGAAGGGCAAAAATATAAGTTTCAACTCGGCAAAAGCAGCAGAGGAGTTCTTCGGCGGGGAGGAGGAGGAGAGCGAGCAAGAGGAGAACTCTGGTGCGACGGCCTGATGTTTTTATGAGGAGCTTCCCACAAAATGCTGAAAATGACTGAGGGGAGAGAGACGCTAACACCTGCCACCAGAACGGAGCGAAGAGGAGGAGAGCAGAGCTCTACGGACCAGATAAGATTTTGGTTTAAGTTTATTTCCCCCTGAGCTGCATTAGGCAGCTCCAATAGGGTTGATTCTAAGTTTTAGGTTGGCTTTTTCTTTTTCTTTTCACTGGTTTTTGTTTACATACTGGATGTTCTTTTTTCCAGGTAAACTGTTTTATTTTCTTTTTTTTTGTTGGCTGGTTGCACTCTCAGGTCAGGTCCTCACCCCAGGGAACAGGGATTTAAAGAGGTTCAAAATGTATGTACACAAGTGTAAAAAATAATAATGTGTAATCTGTAATGACTGGGAAATATGTAAAATTTATATCCTGGAATATTAATGGGTGTGGGAATCCAACTAAAAGGCACAAAATATTGACTTATTTAAAGACAAATCAAGCAGATATAATATTTCTTCAAGAAACTCACCTGAATGAAGGGGAAGAGGTGAAGTTTAAAATGGGTTGGGTTGGTCACATTTTTCATAGCTCTCTTTCTAGTGCTCGAAACGGGGTAATTATTTTAGTTAGGAAAAATATCAATTTCTCACTTATAAAACAAGTAAAAGACTCGGAGGGTCGAATGATATGTGTCCAAGCAATGATAGAGGGAGAAAATGTGACACTTTGTAACATTTATGCACCAAACATGGAGGACCCTCACTTTTTCCATAAAATAAATAAGGTATTGGGGGAAATGCCAGGGCAAATAATTCTGGGCGGGGATTTCAACGAAGTACTCGATCCTTTTATCGACAAGAGTGCATTCAAGGGACCGTTCAGCGCTAAAGGAAGAGATGCAGTTCATATGTTAAATGAAGATATGGGCCTAGCAGATGTATGGAGGCTAATGAATCCTGCAAAAAGGGAATACACTTTCTACTCCCACTGTCATAAATCTTATTCGAGGATTGATCTATTTTTAATTTCCAAACTCATGATGCATAATGTATTAAAGGGGACCACACATGCAAAATTCACTTTTTAATGTTTTTTTACTAAACTTTGGGTATTTACTTCATAAAAAAACAGTCCTTGTGCCAAAAAAATGCACCCAGTGGTTTATTTACTCTAAGTAGATTTATTTATTTTTGATAAATACACCAGGATTCACACTTCCTGCATTTATTGACGTCACAAGCCGCCAGCCAATCAGATCAAACCTGAGTCCAGCCCCTCACCTAGCAACCCCTGGTTAGGCTCAACCCACTTCTGTATTAAACACATGACTGTTGTTTTTCATGATTTCATCTCATCTTTTGTTTATATGTTCTTAATTTCATGTGTACAGCACTTTGTTGCAGCTGTGTTTTTTTAAATGGCTTTATAAATAAAGTATAATTGTTATTTTTATGTTTTAGTTCAATTTTTAGTGTATTTGCGATCGCTGCCAACGCGCAGCCGGCAAAAATTAAACGAGCGGACCACAGGCGGAAGGACCGGGTTCGACGGGACCCTCTTCCGGCGCGATGGAGCGGAGCTTCAACTGTACAGCCTTGCAGCAGCCTCGCAGCAGGCTCGCAGCAAGAGGACCTTCTCCTTACAGATTAATTTACGGGAGACACTTGGTGAACTTTGTGTTGTCTTCACTGGAACAGCGATAACTCCCAAAATCTCATCGCGTGCAACGAGCGGAGCTGGCGAAAACCGGAAGAGGAACAAGCTAACATTAGCTTCGGATTCGGGTGGTCTAATGCTAAAAGGAGCAGCAAACTGCGGCGCGCTCAGACGGGTTTCGGTAAGTTATCTTAAGCTAACACTAACAGTAAGTCAAATGAGTAATAAAAAAAGAGCTAATTTTAAAACAACAACACATTACAGATACTGGCTGTTACAGAGGGCGTGAACAGATCGTTGAAGGGCGTGGACTTCAAGAAACCGGTCGTTCAAAACGAAAGTTAAAAATGGCAGAATTAAAAAGGGTATAATTGATTATCTAATAATTATTTTGTGCATTAAATTGAAGGAATAGGGTCTGGATATCCCACAGAAATACCATAAAAATTTAAAAAATACATCTGAGGTCCCCTTTAAGTTGTAATATAAAAACCATTGCATTAACTGACCATGCAGCTGTTGAACTCGGTTTAAAATTAGGGATGGGAAATAGGAGGGGCTCAAGATGGAGAATGAACGTCTCCCTCTTACAAGATAAATCTTTTAAAGAGTTGCTGGGGGAGGATCTTAAACACTTTTTTGAAATAAACATTGGCAGCACAGAGCATATTCAAACGGTCTGGGAAGCCTCGAAGGCTTTTGTGAGGGGCAAAATTATAGCATACGCTTCAAAAAAGAAAAAAGATAGCCAACAAAAAATTCAAGATTTGGAAAAGGAGATTAAATTTAAGGAAAACAATTTAGCAAAGCAATACAATGACTTATTGTATCGAGACATTTGTGGACTTAAATTTCAGCTAAACGAAATTTACAACAAGAAAGTGGAATATTCCTTGTTTAGGCTTAAGACTACATTTTATGAGGGAGGGGAGAAAACTGGGAAATTATTAGCAAGACAAGTTAAAAAGGAGGATTTTTCTAATACTATCCCTGCTATAAAACAAGGTAATAAATTAGTAACCTCACCGAAAGACATAAATGATGCGTTTAAACAGTATTATGGAACATTATATACGTCTACGCTGTCTACTAAGATGGATCAGAGGGGGAGAGATCTTTT
>JBBPBX010047655.1:13278-23895 GCA_038048925.1 Garcialebias charrua | reverse complement strand
TATATATATATTTATATATACACTATATACATGCAAGACACTTAACCCAGAGTTGCTCCCGGTAGGACAGGCAGTGCCTTGCAAGGAAGTCTACCACTACCGGTGTATGAATGTGTGTATGAATGGGTGGATGGTTGGTACTGTGAAGCGCTTTGAGGCTCCTCAAAGGGGGCTGGAAAGCGCTATATAAGTAAGCTCCATTTACCATTTACCAAATTTATGTGTTTTTTGATAATTATGTATAATTATGTAGGTTACTGTGTTAGGATAGGCGAAGTTCTTGGTAAAATACAGTATTGTACGTGTAAGGTGCAGTTTTGACGTATTTTCTGACACGACGAAATTCGACTTACGACGTCATGTAGGAAAGGATCTCCATCGTAAGTCATTGACTACCTGTATTTGTAAAACAAGCTGAGCTTCTTTTAATCTTATATTGGCTAGTGCTGGTTAGTCATGGTGCACATTTTAACTCAAATGACTCCAAAAGTTGAGCTAATGCTTACGTTCTCTACCACACACACACACGCATGTACGCACGCACACACACCTACCTACCTATACCTACCCACCCAAACACACACACACACACACATCTGTGCGCACACACACCACTCACTTGTACTCCAGGTTGGGGTTAAAGGAGCAACCCTCCAGAGCTCTCAGAGAGCTGAAGAGAAGATCCGTGTCCTTCTGAGCGGAGACGTCACTGAGTAAAGACAGAACGTGATGAGACACTGCAGGTGTGTGGGTGAATCTCTCTCTCCGACCCTGTACCTGATGCGTTGGCGCTGCAGGCTGGACAGCACCGTGCCGAGGGCAAGGCCTGAATGGAACTGAATGGCCTGCGAGTCATCGGCAGTGGGAGAGCCCGGCAGGCCGGCCTTCAGCGCCGAGACAACCTGGACCAGACCGTCCCTCTGCCAGACCACCAACACTGGGACAAGCAGAGACAAGGCCAGGCTGGCACAGGAGCGAGCGATGGCACTCGCTGTGTTCTCACCTGAATACGAGCGCTGAGGAGGAGGGAAACATCACTGTCAGTCTGAGCACCCTCTGCAAGGAGTCTGTCCTGCTGAGGTCAAAATGCCACGGAGCAAAAATACATGGTGCGGCTCAAAATGGTCCACTTGTCCCGCTACATCCACAACATTTGAAGTATTCTGATGCACGTTCAATAAACCAGGCAGAAAAATCTAAAAAAAAGTTATGTCCTCTGGACATTTTTTTTTGTTTTGAATGTCCAGCGGATCCGACTTAAAAAAATTTTTTTTAGAACATTTGAAGTATTTTACAGTCTAACAGATTTTCTTCCAGGATGATCCTGTTTTTAGCTTCAACCTTCCCATCAGCTCTGAGCAGCTTCCCCGTAACTGCTGAAGAAAAGCATTTTTATTTATTTTAGTTTCATTTGGCCATGGTATCCTCTTCCTAGTGTTTGGAGAATCTCCAATGTCTTTTGGCAAATTCCAAACAATCAAGTATTTATTCTTTCACCAACGTCTTTTCCCTGGCACTCTATGAAGCTCAGATGTGACTCTGTGCAGCTTATATTGCTTCTGTGGACACATCCTTCCAGCTCCATCAGAGATACCCTTGGCCACCTGGATGTTTGTCCTAATAATGCTTTTCTAACCCACTCGGTAAGTTTTGGTGGTGCCTCTCTTGGCAGTTTTCATTTTGAGGCATCATCATTCCATTTTCTAATTGATTTTATGGAGCTCTGTTAAGATGTTCAGGGTTCTGTACTTCTCTACAACTTTGTCTCCAACCAGTGTGGCAAGTTCCTTGGTCTTCATGCTGTCTGTCACTTGAGGATAGCCTGTATTACATAGAGATGTTGTTTATGACATCACAGCAGCTGGATATACTATCATTGGACACTTTGATACATGTCACTGTGTGAGTGCAGCTATAGCGTGTTGTGCTATGCTGGTGAAGATTCTCAGTCGTCCAGGACATGATGAAATCAAAAAAAGGCGTTCAATACAGGATCAACTGGACTTTATTTGTTGCAGAAAGTCCAGTTGATCCTGTATTGAACGCCTTTTTTTGATATAGCGTGTGCTCTCAGAACATTATTACCTGCAGTGTTCCCTCAGTGAGGACTGAACTAGACAAAAGGGCCTTCTCCTACTCCACTCCTGTTTCCTGGAATATCTTACAAAAAGATCTGACACTCTCAAGTGCCTTCAAACATCTGTTAAGTTCCTGGCAAAAACCAACGCAAACATGTTGTGGGCATCACAGGGTCAGCCCTCAATTGGTTCAGATCCTACCTCTCTGACAGATCCTTTTGTGTGTCCATCAACAATTTTAGTTCTGCAGTGGCGGCTCTTAAATGGGGGGTTCCGCAGGGGTCCATCCTGGGTCCTCTCCTATTCTCCTTATAACTGCTACCACTTGGTGCTATTTTACGGAAACACAACATACCCTTCCACTTCTACGCTGACGACTGTCAAATTTACTTCCCCCTAAGTCACAATGGTACATGCTCTATTCAACCTCTGCTCGACTGCCTGGCTGACATCAGGGACTGGATGGCTTTAAATTTCTTAAGTTTCAATGAAAAGAAGTCTGAAGCCATGTTGTTCCCTCCCAACGACACGATAACGAACCACTGCATCGACCTTTCTGCTCTAGACCTGTCTGAAAAACAAAAAGTCACAAATCTGGGAGTGATAATGGATCCTTCCATGAAACTCAACAGTCACATAAACATGATCGCTAAATCCTGTTTTTCATTAAATCCTGTTTTTTTCAGCTGAGGCGACTGTCTAAGCTGAAGCCCATTTTATCCAAAAATAACCTGGAGACAGTAATTCACACATTTATTACATCTAGGCTTGATTACTGCAATTCACTCCTGTTTGGTATCAGTCAGTCCACCATTGCACGACTACAACTGGTTCAGAACGCAGCAGCCTGATTTTTAACTAGTACACGCAAAAGAGAGCACATTACACCAGTCTTGGCCTCCCTGCACTGGCTACCAGTTCATCTTCAAATCCAGTACAAAATTCTCATGTATGTCTACAAATCGCTGAACAGTCTCACCCCCACCTAGCTCTCGGATTTGATACACCCTTATGTCCCACCACGTGCTTTGAGGTCAGAGGACCAGGTACTTTTATAAGAGTTCCAGGAACTCGTCTTAAACGCAGAGGTGACAGGACCTTCTCTGTAGCAGGACCAAGACTCTGGAATGAGTTACCTCTGCTCGTCAGACAGGCCCCCTCCCTCTCGGTTTTCAAATCCTGTTTAAAGACTCACTACTATTCTGTTGCTTTCAACACCAGCTGATTTGTATATTTGGTCGTTTTATTTATGATCTGCAATGTTTTTATGTCTTTTGTTTTGTACTTCATTGTGTGTGTTGCCTGTTTGTTTGTTTGTTCAGCACTGTGGTTTGGCCTTGTTCCTGTTTAAAGTGCTTTATAAATAAAATGGTATGGTATGGTATGTTCCTGTTTTTAGTTTTCTACACCGTCCTACAACCTAGCTGTTTTTTTGTTACTTTTCCTTTTGAATACCATTTTATTTTCGGTTGTAAAAAATATATATTTCAATTTGTATGCATCCTTTATGATTGTCTATTGTTGTCTTTGTTGTTCACTGTTGTCATCACTCTTTGATAAAATTCAGGTCTCTCTTGTAAATGAGTCCCCTAGGCTCAATGGGATTAACCTGTCTACATAAAGGTTGAATAAAAAATAAAAATAAAACAGTTTTATTATGGTTATTGTGTAAATGCTGAGTCAGCAGTCACAGAATTTTTTTCTTCTTCCTGTGTGTAGTTTGTTCTGAAAGTTTTTTGGACTCACTATTTCATGATATTTTCAGCTACTTCCACCACTCACGTATCAAAATATTTACCGTAACTTGTTAACTTGGTTTTAGCTTTAAGCTACTGTTCTGATAACCTTAGCTTTCAACTGTTTTACTTGTTTTAGCTCATAGTTATTGTTTTGCATAATTTGGCTCCTATCTATAGTGTTACTAATTTTAGCTTTTAGCCTCTATTCTGCTGGTCTTAGCCACTGAAATATACTACAACTAGAGACAAGACTGGAAGCTGGAAGTTGAAGCCACTAAGGATGAGCTCTTCCTACTAGGTAGTTCAGGTTTTAAGCCCCGCCCCTTAATGTAAACCAATGGGACAATTTGCTGACTAAAGTAACAATGAAAAAAAAAGCACTCTTCAGAAATCCATTTTCAGGTGTTGTTTTTTGTTGTTGTTGATTCACATGACACTTACCTTGCTGCCATTTGTTCAAAAATCCATTTTTTTTCTATAAGTTTAGTTTCAGTTCAGAGAGTGTCACATTACACTGTGACTGACACCGTGACAGCCTGTTAGCATGTTAGGAGGACGCTAACATGCTAACAGTATAACAGCCTGTTAGCATGTTAGAAGGGTGCTAAAATGCTAACAGTATGACAGCCTGTTAGCATATTAGAAGGGTGCTAAAATGCTAACAGTATGACAGCCTGTTAGCATGTTAGAAGGGTGCTAAAATGCTAACAGTATGACAGCCTGTTGGCATGTTAGGAGGGTGCCAACATGCTAAAAGTATGGCAGCCTGTTAGCATGTTAGTAGGGTGCTAACATGCTAACAGTGTGACAACCTATTCTAGAAATTTATATATGACAGCCTGTTAGCATGTTAGGAGGGTGCTAATATGCTAACAGTAGCATGTTAAGAAAGTGCTAACATGCTAACAGTATGATAGCCTGTTAACATGTTAAGAGGGTGCTAACAAGCTAACAGTATGACAGCCTGTGGGCATGTTAAGAGGGTGCTAACATGCTAACAGTATGACAGCCTGTTGGCATGTTAAGAGGGTGCTAACATGCTAACAGTATGATACCCTGTTGGCATGTTAAGAGGATGCTAACATGCTAACAGTATGACAGTCTGTTAACATGTTAGGAGGGTGCTGACATGCTAACAGTATGACAGCCTGTTAGCATGTTAGGAGGGTGTTCACATGCTAACGGTATGATAGCCTGTTAGCATGTGAGGAAGGTGTTAACATGCTAACAGTATGACAGCCTGTGGGCATGTTAAAAGGGTACTAACATGCCAACAGTATGACAGCCTGTTAGCATGTTAGGAGGGTGCTAACATGCTAACAGTATGACAGCCTGTTAGCATGTTAGGAAGGTGCTAACATGCTAACAGTGTGACAACCTATTCTAGAAATTTAAAGTATTTATTACATATATTTATGTAACATGTCCTGAAAATACGAGTTTGCAAGTATAAAATACCGTTTTAAAATATTTTTCCTGCCCATGAGTGCAGTTCTGTTGAAGAATTAATCCTGTACTACAATAAACTCTTTAATGTTTCTGTCTACACCTGTTTAGAACTTAATTGTTGGCATTTCTATTTTCTGTTATTTTATATCTTGTGATTCTTGTGTATATTCCTTTGTACTGAAACTCTGGCACAATTATTTCCTGCAGGATCAATAAAGTTCTATCTTATCTTGTCTTAAATAATGTTAGTGATAGCGATTTTCTCCAACACCCCCCTTCAATCCAAGACGAGGGACAACAAAACAAATAATACAAGGTGGGGTTGGATACTTTCGACCCATTGAACGATTGTTACAGTTTGTGTGTTTGGGTCAGGCCTGACCAGCCTCAGGCTCACACTCGGTGTACGTCATTCAGATGAAACTTACATGAAGGAACCAGGGGAAGACTTGGCCGCTGGCCTTGTAGCTGCTGCTGATGATGCTGAGCAGAGTGTCCAGAACCATGGACAACCAGCTTGCAGTAGGAACAAATTCTGGTCCAGCCTGCAATGACAGAACCACATTCACAAAGTGTTCTACATGTTTGCAGCTTCTAACAGACCTCAACGTTTCATTTGTAACTCAGAGTCTTACTCCAAGGCTGCCGTTGCCGTCAGTGGGCAGGTTCTTCTCATACTTGGCGAGGACAGCAGCCAGACCACTCAGAGCCAGGATGGAGTTTCCCTGAACAACTGGACTGTCCCTGAGAACCACACAGAGCCCCCCACCCACCCACAGCAGTAAGGCTTGAGTTCATCTGCTGTAACTGAAGGTGGTACATTAACAGACATGGAACAGATCCTGTGAATGTAAACTGCTAGAAACTCACTTTGTAGCAGTTTTGATGACATCTGCCAGCTGATCTCTGGTCCTGTGGGAGAACACACAACATGGAGTCAAACGCTATGAAGCGCAGAACATAAGATGAAAACAAAGAGCTACAAAAAAAACCTTTCACCTCTGATCATATGATCAGGACTCAGCTCGCAGCAGGTTTGCTCAAACACATTGGTTTTCTTTTCATCTTAGATTAATGTGAAGCTTTTAACTTGTTTTTTTTATCTTGTTAATAAACTGATTTTTTGTCTGTAATTTCTAAATTAAGACACAAACTATCAGTTAAAAAAATTATGTTTTATCACAGTTAATGCCTGGACTATTGAGAATGAACTTTCTGGCACAGTTAATTACCTTTCTGTCATTTCATGTTACACAAAGCTAAAATGAACAGAGGCCACCAGAAGAAAACAAGAATGTTAAATTAAACTAGAGAAATGTCCAAAAAATGTTCAATACAAAAACAGCTGGACTTTATTTGTAACAGAAGACGTTTTGCTCTTCATCCGAGGAGCTTTCTCAATTCAAAGAGCAATGAGTGTGGGGTTCAGTTGTTTTTGTATTGAAAGTTTTTTGAATTAATCATGTCCTGGATGACTGAGAATCTTCACCAGCATAGAGAAATGTCACTTCCTGTAAGAATGCAGTGTGAATGATTATTGCCGAATTCATTCTAGAATTTGCTGATGAAGATTCTCAGTCGTCCAGGACATGATAAATCAAAAAAGGCGTTCAACACAAGATCAACTGGATCAACTGGACAAATAAAGTCCAGTTGATCTTGTATTGAACGCCTTTTTTGATCATTCTAGAATTGCACCGCTCGGGGTGCATGTTGAAGCAGCTCATTCTGAGATTTTGCTTTTGGAAAATTTAATTCCTCTTTTCCCAGAGGTAGATCACTTGTTTTGGATGACTGTTTCCTCTGGTATCGGACGCTGTGCAGCTGGAAGGATTTTTACTGAAACTTATTTTACCTTTGGACATTTGTTATGATGCGTAACCATGACAACAATGTTTTTTTTTTGTTTGTTTGTTTGTTTTTACAACCGGGAACAGCTGATTAACATCTCAAAAGCTCAAATAATATCTCAACTACAGCCCCAATTCTCAAATGAGTTGAAAAGGAGGTGCCATAGATGCATTCCCGTCTCCCTGCCGGCTGTGCTCGAGTGTCTGACCACTGAGATCCTGGAACTGGCAGGAAACACGGCTCATAGCAGCAGAAGGACCAGGATCATCACCCAGAACCTGCAGCCGGTGGTCTGCAGTGACGAGGAGCTCAGCAGGCTGCTGGGAGGAGTGGCCATCACCCTGGGAGGAGTCCTGCTCTGTATTCAGGTGGTCCTGCAACCCAGGGGGACAGAGAGGCCGGCCAAGTCTGGGTGGATGGATCGGACGGCGTCTGCGGCCAGATCCTTCAGATCTGCTGTGGGACAGACCTTTACAAGAGATCCTTCCTGCCCACAGACATCAGTATCTATAAGATCTCTTAATGAAATGAGGATAACAAGTTACAACAGTTATTTTCCCTTTGGGATTAATACAGTATTTTTGAATTGAAGCGAACTGAAATAAATAATTTCTGCTGAAAGCTGATGAAGCTGAAACTAAACTGAAGCGGTTTCATATCTACAGTAAACTAATGTTAATGTGAGCTTAATTTGAACAGCTGACATGGTCATATTCTGTGTCTTTTTGGTTATTTTAGTTTATTTCTCCTTATGGTTCATATTGTTCTGTTCTTTGCGTTTTGATTTCAGACCCTGATTTCTCTGTCAGTCAGTTCTCATCTCCACCCTCAGTCAGCCTCCCACATTGCTTCTTAGTCACCTTTCCACTCACACCTGTTCCCCATGATCAATCACTCCCCATTCTTATCTGAGTGACAGGAGCTTTTGTCTTAATGTTAGTAATATTTTATCTGCTTCAGCGCCTCTTTCCTGTAGGGTTCCGCAGGGCTCGATTCTTGGGCGTCTTCTGTTTTCATTGTATCTGCTCCCTTTGGAGTCTATCCTGAGGAAACATGGTCTTTCTTTTCATCGTTATGCTGATGATGGTCAGATTTATCTGCCCTTAAAACCCAATAGTTCATGCACAATCCACCCTTTGTTAAAATGTCTTAATGACATCAAGACATGGATGGCTTCAAATGTTTTAAGGATCAGAAAACTGAAGTTATTGTGTTCAGCCCAATCTTTCATTTCTAACCCGAACCTGGAGCTTGGCCCCGCCCCATCCGTATTCGGATCGGGCCAGTCCATAATAATGTGCTTAGTATGTGGGCCAGGTTGGGCTTTTGCGTCAGCGGACGCGCACGGCTGATGATTCAGTATATGGTAACATGGCTTACCATACAACAATTTTCAGTCAGGTCATCTGGACATCCTTTTTTTTGTGCTGAAATGTTTCACCTTCCATCCAGAAGGCTTCATCAGTCAAGGAAACACACAACACAAAACTGATTCTTCCCCCAACAGCTTACTCCAACGTGGATCAAACCAGTTACGTATGTTGTTGCTAAGATGGTCTCTTTGGCACACCCCCTCCTCCGGTGCCGGCCCTCTCCCTTGTCAACAGTCATGTCAAACTGGTTCAAAACCAACAAAGTCCATGCTCATGCTGGATTACTGAGCATGGACTTTGATGGCTTGCCATACTTTCACCTGCTACATGCGACCATTTGATGGTGTGCTGACAGGCCTTGAAAGAGGTAAAAAGTTCAGTTAAGGCCCCCTCATAGCTCTGCGTTCGGCCGTACGCCGCTCGACGCCATTCGTACGCAGAGGTACAAGCGTTCGAACGCGGGCACGAACGCGCCAAGCTCAAATTTTTACGACCGCAAACGCGCTGTCGCACAATAAACTGCCCAGCGCCGGACTGTTTTGTATGTGACACAAATGTATTAAATTCCCCTTCTTCATCCCTGATCTGGACTTTTCTTTTGTTTTTTTTGCCAAAAGTCAAGTAATCTCTTCCTCCTCCACTGACTCCATGACTGAAATGATGAGGAAATGAATTTATCACGAGCGAATTAAACTCGGGTCCTACGTGGCTGCGCGAGGTTCTGCAGATTTCCTGGTGGGCTATGGGCTGCAGGATGAGCGCTACCTGTTTCTGTTTTTTTAGAACTATTTAATAAGATATAAACACAGAACACCGCTGCGGCTGAAGCTGTGTGAAGTGCCGGCTCACCTTTTTTTTACTCCCCCCGACCTGTCAATCAATTCAGTATGCGTGTCAGCAAATGACCAATCAAAGAACGCTCTGCGCTGTGGCTGCTCAAATGACGTCAAGAATTTGGAGCGAAAACGCGAGAATGAACGCAGAGTTGTGCTGGTGAACGCGCGCGCACAGAACGTGCGCACGGAGCAGCGTTCGGCCGAACGCAGAGCTATGGGGGAGCCTTTAAGCTTCAGATGGGCTACTGCCAGAGATCTATCACCCAAATGGATGTTCATTCAGCTGTTGCACTCAGTATTTAATGCACTTTTACATCCATGAAAGAACAAACACCCCCTCAGCTCCGATCTTATGCCTCGTTTATTCAGCCGCACACGTCCGCTGACCAGCAGTCAAAGCTTAATTAAAAAGTAGTTTTTTTTTTGTTTTTTTTAAGTTTGGACTTGTAGTTACTGTTAATTAACTGGCTCAGGTGGGGTTCAGAAATGATGGCTATGGACTGGGGCTGGGTCGGGGCTGAATTTTTTTGGACCCAAATGCAACTGTAGCCCTAGCTCTACTGCTATCGCTGTTCCTGCAAACCTAGATTCTCTTGAGCCATATCTTACGCAGTCTGTTATAAATCTTGGAATTGTTTTAGACTCTGATTTTAAGTTTAATTAACAATTTAACTCTGTTCTACAGAAAAGCTTCTTCCAATTAAGGCAGATGGCTAAGTTTAAGTCAGTGCTGACCAGATGTGACCTTGAAAAATGAGTCCACTGCTTCATTACAACCCAACCTGATTATTGTAACGCATTTTATGTTGGGATCAGTCAGGTCTCCATTTCACGTCTCCAGCTCGTCCAAAATGCTGCAGCTCGGGTCTTAACCCTCCTGTTATGTTACGGGTCAAATTGACCCGTTTTAAAGTTTACATTTTTTTTAAAAATAGTTAAAAATATTTTTTCTGCATGAAACTTTTTCTATTTGTCTTAATAGTTCCAATCAACATATAAATTGAAAATGATTCACTTTACACATTTGTACCACTCTCTGCGTCTACTTGTTACATCGATACTGTTCGGGTCAATTTGACCCGGCAGTCAAAATGAATGGTAAAAAGGGGAAAAACATTTCCAATTCTATTTGTTTCCTTGAAACTATGAGACATATTTCACTACACACACACACACGCACACACACACACACACACACACGCACGCACGCACGCACACACACACGCACGCACACACACACACACACACACACACACGCACACACACACACACACACACACACACACACACA
>JBBPBX010047655.1:0-10682 GCA_038048925.1 Garcialebias charrua | reverse complement strand
TGCCCGTGTCATCACTCAAACCTCCTACTATAACCACATCACTCCTGTCCTGCAGCAGCTCCACTGGCTCCCGGTTAAATCACGCATCATCTTCAAAATTCTACTCCTCACGTTCAAATCTATCCACAACCTTGCCCCTCCTTATCTATCTGACCTCCTACAAATCTCCATCCCATCACGCTCTCTCAGATCCTCCTCTTCGCTACATCTCCATGTACCCTCTGCCCGCCTCTCCACCATGGGGAGCAGGGCCTTCACCTGCTCTGCCCCTCACCTCTGGAACGCTCTACCGCCAGACCTTCGAAACACCACCTCCCTTTCTCTGTTCAAGACAGCCCTGAAAACACATCTCTTTAGACTAGCTTATCATTAACTTTACTAAATGTATTTTATATTCTTTTGTATTTTATATTCTTTATTTATTTTATATTTCAATTTGTTCCTGCTGATGTTTCAACTGTGTTTGTTTTTACACAATCTCTGTGAAATGTTTGTTGCTGTGAAGTGTCCTTGGGTGTCCTGAAAGGCGCTTTTAAATAAAATTATTATTATATTATTATTATAGAAATGGCTTCCTCTTTGCACTGTAGAGTTTCAGCTGCAACGGCGGATGTCACGGTGGATTGTGTTCACTGACAATGCTTTCTGGAAGTATTCCTGAGCCCATTCTGTTATTTCCTTGACAGTGGCATTCCTGTTTGAGGTGCAGTGACGTTTAAGGGCCCGGAGATCACGAGCATCCAGTAGAGTTTTACGGCCTTGACCCTTACGCACAGATTGTTCCAGATTCTCTGAATCTTTTGATGATGTTATGCACGGTTGATGATGATAACTTAAAAGTCTTTGCTATTTTACGCTGGGTAACACCATTCTGGTATTGCTGCACTATCTTTCTGCGCAACAATGGTGGAATTGGTGATCCTCTTACCATCTTGGCTTCTGAGAGACACTGACACTCTGAGAAGCTCTTTTTATACCCAATCATGTTGTCAATTGACCTAATTAGTGTTAATTGGTCTTCCAGCTGTTTGTTATATGCTCAATTTCCTTTTTCCAGCCACTTATTGCTACTTGTCCCAACTTTTTTGGGATTTGTTGACACTGTGAAATTTTGAATCAACATATTTTTCCTTTAAAATGTTACATTTACTCAGATTAAACTTTTGATCTGTCATCTATGTTCTATTACGAATAAAATATTGACATTTGCCATCTCCACATCATTGCATTCAGTTTTTATTCACAATTTGTTTAGTGTCCCAACTTTTTTGGAATCTGGTTTGTATAAAATATAAAACAACACCAACAAGGAGATTGTAAAAAGAAGTGCATGACAAAATAAACATGAGTACAGCGTATGATATTATACGCAGCCAATAAACTAGTATACAGCAATCTATAGCAATGGCCCTTACAAGCAAAGACCTAGTTATAACTTTGACCTTGATTCATGCCCGTGACCTTGGAGCTGGGATTATGAAATCTGTATGCAACACTCTGTCTAGTGATGATGTATATGTGTAAACTTCATTAAATTATCTTGAGCAGATCAGAAGTTAATGGTGGATCAAAAAAGGCGTTCAATACAGAACAACTGGACTTTATTTGTAACAGAAGACATTTCGCTTCCCATCCAGGGAGCTTTATCAATTCAATGAGGAAAATGTGAGAGCGAGAGAAGTTATACAGGCTGATCCACTGACACGCACCAACATATGTAAATTGGAAGCTAACACACACACATTCTTGGGATAACACGTGCCTGTGACCCATTCAAACCACCTGTGCTCTCTGTCCAAAATATGAGAGGGGTGTGAAGGAAGCAGTTCATGTAAAACGAGAGAAACCATCGTTAAACAGAGGAGGAGGTCTAAGATTTCAACTTTCTAAAACTTATGGTGCCGCCCTGCAGCTGTTTCCCAGACGTTTCTCACCTGATGAGAACAGAGGAGCCTTGTTTGTGAATTAGACTAACAATACTTTGACAGGTCCCTGATATCAATGTGTGAGGTGTGATTTGTCAATTTACATACAGTAGGATGTGTGTGTGTTTTCTGTAAGCTCTGTTTCCACACCCTGAACTTTGAATGGGTCACAGGCACGTGTTATCCCAAGTATGTGTGTGTGTTAGCTTCCAATTTACATATGTTGGTGCGTGTCAGTGGATCAGCCTGTATAACTTCTCTCGCTCTCACATTTTCCTCATTGAATTGATAAAGCTCCCCGGATGGGAAGCGAAACGTCTTCTGTTACAAATAAAGTCCAGTTGTTCTGTATTGAACGCCTTTTTTGATTTATCATGTCCTGGACGACTGAGAATCTTCACCAGCAAGTTAATGGTGGGACAAGAGGAAGTTTATGGATGTATGGACTGTACTTATATAAAATCTTTCTATCTGATCAAGACGCTCAAAACTCTTTACTACACAACCTGTGTCCTCATTTACCCATTCATACAGCACTCTGCTATATACAAAGATTAATCAGAGTTTTATCATATTCATTTGTATACACTGATGGAACACACATCTTGCCCAGGGACACTTCAGCATGTGACTGCTGGTGGAGTCGAACCCCCAACACTCCCACTGGAGGACGACTGCTCTAACCACTCAGCAACAGCTGCTGACTAGAACACGTCCTCCTTTTGGTGGGAGGTATAAAAACAAGATGATACGAGTGCTGACTCAGCGTTCAGAGGGATCTTTCCAACTAAATGTCCTGTGTGGTGTGGATTATGTGTGAGGGTGGGGCTCACCACAGCCAGGCACAGTGCTGTCTGTACTGCAGCTCCTGGGGGTTCTCTTTGGCCTGCTTCTGTTGCATCTCCAGATCAGCTCGTCGACCCTGAACACACAAAACAGTTCACCACATGCAGAAATTATTCTCTTTTAAAATGTACTGCGCTGCTGTGTACTGCTAATTTATTACAGGGACATTCTGGACAATTTGAAGTGGGGTTCTGTGTTAATGCTAGAAGTGAATATCCTACCTGTAGCTCTGAACCACCTCTGTTTGAGGCACTGTTTACCATAATTTCCAGTCTACAAGTCTCTACTTCTTTCACATGCTTTAAACCCTGCAGCTTATACAATGCTGTGGCTAATTTATGGATTGTTTTCTTTACGGGCTAATGAGCTTCATGCTGCCAAAACATTTAGCTTCGTCACACCCAGGCACTCACATAGCTGCCCAATACACCTCTCTTTGGGGTGGGTCCATGTGACACACACACAGACAGAGTGAACCCCACAGGTCTTCATGACAACTACCTCCCTCACTCATGGTTACTCTACTGCAGTGTTTTTCAACCTTTTTTGAGCCAAGGCACAGTGTTTTCATTGAAAAAAATCCCGAGGCACACCACCAACCAAAATTGTAAACATAGATACACTGTATCCGCCTATATTAAATATATAGTCATTCTTATCAAAGTGTCTTGAATAGGAATGAAATAAACACAAAAATGTATTTTTATCATATTTTATATTTCTTATTTCAAATTGCACTTAACATGTCTTCAAAAATACACCCGAACAGTACCACAACAATGTGGTCTTAAATTTAAAGAGGTTGTAGAAAGGGTGGGGGGGGCTTTTTTGATAATTTCCAAGGCACACCTGACGATCACTCGCGGCACACTAGTGTGCCTAGGCACAGTGGTTGAAAAACACTGCTCTACTGAATGGACTAACACAAACTAACACATGATGAACACATAAACTAACAAGAACAGACTAATCACTAAAAGGTCAACGCTAAACTGCTAATCAAAATGATTAATGATGAACATAAATTTTACCCATAGTCCCTCTCTGAGGCCGGACACGTGTCTGAGTGCAGCTTGTACCAACAGTTTTTGAGTGGGGTGGGGGTGTGGGGAGGGCGCTCAGCATGAGGGAAGAGGTGCTTTTAGCTTTTTAGCTAGAGTTATGTGCTGTTTATACAGACGGTTTTTGAATGTGTGCATGTGGTGTTTAGCTTGAGAGAAGAGGCAACGTGAACGCTGCCTTTAGCCTTTTTCGCTAGAGAACCTACATTTTGCGCTGCTAGCTTAGTGCTATGTCAATGCCGGGTGGGGTGGGGGAGTTCAGTTTGGTAGGCGGGGTGCTCTATTCTGTTGACGGGGTGGGGCACGCCACTCGTCTAATGATAGGGGAAACACTGCTTTTATTTAAACATCTGCACTGCAGTCAAATTCACCCGACGCTGATATTTTGGCAGAAATAACTCTTGGAGGAAGTGACCTAAGGCTTCACCAGATGTGCTACAGATTCTGAAGTATGGAAGTGCAGCTCAAAACTTTTACATAAATCCCCCTTTTTAAAATGTGTGAAATATCCATTTAGTGTTAGCTTTGGGTGTAAACAAAGCAGAAGCACTGACCTGCAGGACGGCGTGGAACGTCCGGCTCATGAAGCCCCTCCATGCCTGGGGCAGGAGAAGAGCCCGGTGCCACTCTGACGGCTGAATGTTCACCTGCAGACCAAAAGAAGCCAAGAGGAGTTTGATGTTTTCACAGCAGTGACACCAGAGAAGCGTCACAGCGAGAGGAGTCATACTTCATGAATGAGGGCCGTCAGGGTCTGCTGGTAGCTGCGGCTTCGGCTCACGAGAAAACGCTCGATTGGCCTTCCACTGCGGTCTGTCTGCACAGGAAGCTCGTAACAGAGCAGCAGACCAGCTGAAACACACACGGGCTGAAGAGTGAGACGGCAGACTGAAGAGTGAGACGACAGACTGAAGAGTGCGACGACAGACTGAAGAGTCAGACGACAGACTGAAGAGTCAGACGACAGACTGAAGAGTCAGACGACAGACTGAAGAGTCAGACGACAGACTGAAGAGTGAGACGACAGACTGAAGAGTGAGACGACAGACTGAAGAGTGAGACGACAGACTGAAGAGTGAGACGACAGACTGAAGAGTGAGACGACAGACTGAAGAGTGAGACGACAGACTGAAGAGTCAGACGACAGACTGAAGAGTCAGACGACAGACTGAAGAGTGAGACGACAGACTGAAGAGTGAGACGACAGACTGAAGAGTCAGACGACAGACTGAAGAGTCAGACGACAGACTGAAGAGTGAGACGACAGACTGAAGAGTCAGACGACAGACTGAAGAGTCAGACGACAGACTGAAGAGTGAGACGACAGACTGAAGAGTCAGACGACAGACTGAAGAGTGAGACGACAGACTGAAGAGTGAGACGACAGACTGAAGAGTGAGACGACAGACTGAAGAGTCAGACGACAGACTGAAGAGTCAGACGACAGACTGAAGAGTGAGACGACAGACTGAAGAGTGAGACGACAGACTGAAGAGTGAGACGACAGACTGAAGAGTGAGACGACAGACTGAAGAGTCAGACGACAGACTGAAGAGTGAGACGACAGACTGAAGAGTGACATGACAGACAGAAGAGTGACATGACAGACTGAAGAGTCAGATGACAGACTGAAGAGTCAGACGACAGACTGAAGAGTGACATGACAGACTGAAGTGTGACATGATAGGCTAAAGAGTGAGACAACAGGCTGAAGAGTGAGATGACAGGCAGAAGAGAGAGACGACAGACTGAAGAGAGAGACTACAGACTGAAGAGTCAGACAACAGACTGAAGAGTGAGACAACAGACTGAAGAGAGAGATGACAGACTGAAGAGTGAGACAACAGACTGAAGAGTGAGACGACAGACTGAAGAGTGACATGACAGACTGAAGAGTGAGACGACAGGCTGAAGAGTGAGACGACAGACTGAAGAGTGAGACGACAGACTGAGGAGTGAGAAGACAGACTGAAGAGTGAGACAACAGACTGAAGAGTGAGACAACAGACTGAAGAGTGAGACAACAGACTGAAAAGTGAGACGACAGACTGAAGAGTGACATGACAGAATGAAGAGTGACATGACAGACTGAGAAGTGCCATGACAGACTGAAGAGTGACATGACAGACTGAAGAGTTAGACGACAGGCTGAAGAGTGAGACGACAGACTGAAGAGTGACATGACAGACAGAAGAGTGACATGACAGACTGAAGAGTCAGATGACAGACTGAAGAGTCAGACGACAGACTGAAGAGTGAGACAACAGACTGGAGAGAGAGACGACAGACTGAAGAGAGAGACGACAGACTGAAGAGAGAGACGACAGAATGAAGAGAGAGACGACAGACTGAAGAGAGAGACGACAGACTGAAGAGAGAGACGACAGGCTGAAGAGTGACATGACAGACTGAAGAGTGACATGACAGGCTAAAGAGTGAGAAGACAGGCTGAAGAGTGAGACGACAGACTGAAAAGTGAGACGACAGACTGAAAAGTGAGATGACAGACTGAAGAGTGACATGACAGACTGAAGAGTGAGACGACAGGCTGAAGAGTGAGACGACAGACTGAAGAGTGAGACGACAGACTGAGGAGTGAGAAGACAGACCGAGGAATGAGACAACAGACTGAAGAGTGAGACAACAGACTGAAAAGTGAGACGACAGACTGAAGAGTGACATGACAGAATGAAGAGTGACATGACAGACTGAGAGGTGCCATGACAGACTGAAGAGTGACATGACAGACTGAAGAGTTAGACGACAGGCTGAAGAGTGAGATGACAGACTGAAGAGTGACATGACAGACAGAAGAGTTACATGACAGGCTAAAGAGTGAGACGACAGGCTGAAGAGTGAGATGACAGGCAGAAGAGTGACATGACAGACTGAAGAGTGACATGACAGACTGAAGAGTGACATGACAGACTGAAGAGTGACATGACAGCCTGAAGAGTGAGACGACATGCTGAAGAGTGAGACGGCAGACTGAAGAGTGAGACGGCAGACTGAAGAGTGAGATGACAGACTGAAGAGTGACATGACAGACTGAAGAGTGACATAACAGACTGAAGAGAGAGACGACAGACTGAAGAGTGACATGACAGACTGAAGAGTGAGACGACAGACTGAAGAGTCAGACGACAGACTGAAGAGTGAGACGACAGACTGAAGAGTGAGACGACAGACTGAAGAGAGAGATGACAGACTGAAGAGTGACATGACAGACTGAAAAGTGAGACAACAGGCTGAGGAATGAGACGACAGACTGAAGAGTGAGACGACAGACTGAGGAGTGAGACGATAGACTGAAAAGTGAGACGACAGACTGAAGACTGACATGACAGACTGAAGAGTGACATGACAGACTGAAGAGTGACATGACAGACTGAAGAGTGACATGACAGACTGAAGAGTGAGACGACAGGCTGAAGAGTGAGACGACAGTCTGAAGAGTGAGACGACAGGCTGAAGAGTGAGACGGCAGGCTGGAGTGAGATGACAGACTGAAGAGTGACATGACAGCCTGAAGAGTGAGACGACATGCTGAAGAGTGAGACGGCAGACTGAAGAGTGAGACGGCAGACTGAAGAGTGAGACGACAGACTGAAGAGTGACATGACAGATTGGAGAGTGGCATGACAGGCTGAAGAGTGAGACGACAGGCTGAAGAGTGAGACGACAGGCTGAAGAGTGAAAAGACAGGCTGAAGAGTGACATGACAGACTGAAGAGTGACACGACAATCTGAAGAGTGAAACGACAGGCTGAAGAATGAAAAGACAGGCTGAAGAGTGACATGACAGAATGAAGAGTGACATGACAGACAGAAGAGTGACATGACAGACTGAAGAGTGACATGACAGCCTGAAGAGTGAGACGACATGCTGAAGAGTGAGACGCAGACTGAAGAGTGAGACGGCAGACTGAAGAGTGAGACGACAGACTGGAGTGAGACAACAGACTGAAGAGTGAGACGACAGACTGAAGAGTGAGACGACAGACTGAAGAGTCAGATGACAGACTGAATAGTCAGACGACAGACTGAAGAGTGAGACGTCAGACTGAAGAGTGAGACGTCAGACTGAAGAGTGTGACGTCAGACTGAAGAGTGTGATGGCAGTCTGAAGAGTGAGACGGCAGACTGAAGAGTGAGACCGCAGACTGAAGAGTGAGACGGCAGACTGAGAGTGAGACAGAAGACTGAAGAGTGAGACGACAGACTGAAGAGTGAGATGGCAGACTGAAGAGTGAGACGACAGACTGAAGAGTGAGAAGACAGACTGAAGAGTCAGACGACAGACTGAAGAGTACGTCAGACGACAGACTGAAGAGTCAGACGACAGACTGAAGAGTGAGACGACAGACTGAAGAGTCAGACGACAGACTGAAGAGTCAGACGACAGACTGAAGAGTGAGACGACAGACTGAAGAGTGAGACGACAGACTGAAGAGTGAGACGACAGACTGAAGAGTGAGACGACAGACTGAAGAGTGAGACGACAGACTGAAGAGTCAGACGACAGACTGAAGAGTGAGACGACAGACTGAAGAGTCAGACGACAGACTGAAGAGTCAGACGACAGACTGAAGAGTGAGACGACAGACTGAAGAGTCAGACGACAGACTGAAGAGTCAGACGACAGACTGAAGAGTCAGACGACAGACTGAAGAGTGAGACGACAGCCTGAAGAGTCAGACGACAGACTGAAGAGTGACATGACAGACTGAAGAGTCAGACGACAGCCTGAAGAATCAGACGACAGACTGAAGAGTGAGACGACAGCCTGAAGAGTG
Source organism: Garcialebias charrua (assembly GCA_038048925.1). Classification (NCBI taxonomy): domain Eukaryota; kingdom Metazoa; phylum Chordata; class Actinopteri; order Cyprinodontiformes; family Rivulidae; genus Garcialebias; species Garcialebias charrua. Next base: position 2,054 of record JBBPBX010047655.1, on the reverse strand, counting down.
AGATGACAGACTGAAGAGTGAGACGACAGACTGAAGAGTGAGACGACAGACTGAAGAGTGAGACGACAGGCTGAAGAGTGAGACGACAGGCTGAAGAGTGAGACGACAGACTGAAGAGTGAGACGACAGACTGAAGAGTCAGACGACAGACTGAAGCGTGAGACGACAGCCTGAAGAGTGAGACGACAGGCTGAAGAGTGAGAAGACAGGCTGAAGAGTGAGACGACAGACTTCATGTTTTGGTTTTTACACATGCAGTTTTGTCTTGTTTTTCTTATTAATGTGACATTAATAAGAAAAACAAGACAAAACTGCAACAAGTGAAGGTCTGAGATGACCTGAAGCCAACAGGACCCGTCAACAAGCACATCATGGCCCACTTTTCCTGATCTTGTCAAAGGAATTAAGGATAAAAAAAGCAAAACTATTTTTGACAACAGCAGAAATGTGAACGTGGATTTTATTATCCATAAAAATATAAAACACAAAATTATATTTTAAAAAGCTGTTCACCAGTTTGAGGATGTTCTCTGCAGGACGCGCTGACAACCTTGTGGCCACAGATCAAAGCAGCCACCTTTGACAATGGAGGTGTGGATTGAAACATGGCACCCTTGGACTCTGATCCCTCCAAGGGTCAGAGGGCCAAGGCCCCTGCCTTCAGCTACGGCCTATAGCATCATGCACTGGGCCCACATGTTCCCTCCTTCAGGTGGTGGACGCACAGGAAGTTAAACCCATGTAACTCCTTCAGACTGAGCCTGACTGGGCCCCATGTGTAGAGACACAGTCACCAGGCACCCACTGACGAGCCCCTCTCCGAGGTCTGGCTCCAGGGTGGGGCTCAGGAACCCACATCCAGGTGAGGGTCACTGAGCGCCTTGATGTTTTCTGTCCATACGAGTATTATGAAACACTTTTTGTCCAGCCGGCTAAGATAACGCACACACATACCTGAGATAACACACACACACATCCTAAAACACACATACACCTACTGTATGTAAATTGACAAATCACACCTCACATCTCAACAGCAAGGGCCTCTCAAAGTCTTAGTCTAATTCACAAACGAGGCTCCTCTGTTGGATGAAAGGCGAAACATCTTCTGCTACAAATAAAGTCCAGTTGCTTCTGTATTGAACGCCTTTTTTGAATTTGTCATGTCCTGGATGACTGAGAATCTTCACCAGCACTAGTCAGTTTTGTGTGTGTGTGTGTGTGTGTGCGGGAGGGGGGGGGGAATGAATAATTCATTAAGCTGGGATATTTTGCGTTGGTTCATTACTTGTAATCAAACTGAAAATCAGTTTTCAAGGTTAAGGTTGTCACCAAAATACAATAATACTGAAAGGTCATTTTGACTCAACACAGCAGTAACACAGGGACACACAGAGAAACAACCATTCACTCTCTCACCTACACTAGGGGACAAGTTAGAGTTACCAATCAGTCTAACATGCATGTTTTTGGTCTGTGGGATGAAACACCTGGAGAAAACCCACGCATGCACGGAGAGAACATGGAAACTCCACCCAGAAAGGCCCTTGGCTGGACATTCACGTCGAGTCTGCAGCTGTATCAACTGCTGCAGCAAAGATTGAGCATCAAATAAAAAGAAAGGAGATGTCAAAACACGACTATCAGAGGGGGTGTGGCTAGAGCGCACGCTATGGTGTAGACGCACCTGCTCTGAGCTCCCAACCGATTCTTACTATTCAAGCAATATAACGTTTCTAATTCAGTTGCATCAGCTAGATGGTTGTATACTACAATCATATTGTGTTTGTGTACTCATGGCTACCAGGAGAGAACAAAAACTGCAGAAAGCAAACGCGGCTGCCGGCAGAGACGCAACTGATGACTCAGCAGAGCCAACGCCCCAGCTGTCAAACACAGAGACATCCGCTATTCTTTCAGCAATAACTGATTTGAGTAAGAAGATGGATGACAGATTTAACAACCTGGAGGCTTCCCTGCAAACTATGCAGGTCACTCTGACTGTCCACGAAGACCGGATTTCTACTTTGGAGGCGACCTGCAGCGACCGTGAC
>JBBPBX010047654.1:0-26065 GCA_038048925.1 Garcialebias charrua | reverse complement strand
GGGGGCTTCACCTATCCCACCTATACTTTGATGTTGTCAGTTTGGGGAATTGAACTGGCAACCTTCAGATCAACGCACCTTTTCTCCACCACTCCCCTAGTAGTCTCTTGTTTATTGCAAGGGATCCGTACCCTGAAGCCCCGTGATAAGTGAGAAACAGTGAAGTAGGAATATTAGTACAATTATAGTACATATACAAAGGCGTTTTAAACACTAGTTCCCACACTCTTGCAATATTCTAAACTCTAAACGCTCTAAAAGAACACAGAACGTCATGATTTCAGCTCTCTGTCTCCTCTGCTTTTTGCCACCTGCACGAGCTCTTGGCCACGCCCACTTCTCAGCTCTGCTCGGAGAACAGCCGATCAGCTGCAGCAGGAAGTTTATCCTGCAGTGTGGGTTGCGCAAAGGTGCAGCAGGTGCTAAATAATTTAAAATAATTTATTTTAAATAAAAATTCCATGTCGATCGTGCGGCTCATCCATAAATCAGACAATTGTGTGCCATGTCCAATCTTATTTTAAAAAACTGCGATAGAACGAGTCTGCGATAAACGAACCGCCAAGTAGCGAGGGACTACTGTACACTCAGTTAGTGATAACAGTGTAATAAGCAACTAATAATTATTAGCTTATGATCACAATTTCTAAACTATTGTCTGTCCAAATTATAGTAGGTTGTTTTTTGTTTGTGTGTGTGTTTTTCAAGGTCCATAATCTGATCAGACAACAAGCACCACTAGTGGGCTGCATTTTACTGCATATGTTCTGTTTTATTGGCATTTATTCCCAGTGCTAAGTGAAGCTACCCAAATAAAACAACATGGTACATTCTACTATGGTTTGTAAATGATTCAAGTTTATTTTGATTTTAACCTTTTGTTCATTTTGTGTGTGTGAATTTTTCAGTTCAGTTATTCAACATTATTTTCTCATGTTTTGGGTGTGCCAAAATTATTACACACCGGCTCATTCTGAAGAACATGTAGGAGGACCAGCCTCTTTCACCATAAGAAAAACTATTTAATCCAATAAAACTGCAAAAGTCATTATCTTTTAATTTAATTAATTAGTTGGGATTTTCTCGATTTAGAGTTTGTTCTAGAAAATAATACCAAAAAACTGTGAAACTTTTTTAGGGCAGTTTTAGGCTGAAATCAGTAAATGTCGACTGTTTTAGTTCAACAATTTTTTATATTTTTTATATGTAAGACCATTCTAGGAAGTAAATTAGCAATCATCAAATAAACTCTTTCACTAAAAACCGATTGAAAGCCCACATAAAACTCAATGAACTGTTTGGTGGAGCACATGTTTGATATTTACAGTCCTCTGGCTGCAATACATTTGGCTGAAAGCACGAGGCAGGTGGAATAAGCAGCTTTTTGGGAGGTCTGTCACTTTAATTAACAAGCCTGACAGCTGTGATGGCAACAGGCAGGCCAGTCGCAGGTGCAGATAGGAATGTGAGCGAGTGTTTGACAGAGGAAACCGTGAACAGAAATGAGCTGACAGGTGGCCTGATCCCATGCCTGGCTGACAAATCCAGTTTACCTTTGGGAGCTCTTCAGAAATAAAGCAGTGGTAATGAAAATGGCAGCAGAGGAAACATTTTCCTGAAGTAGAAATGAAAACGTGTTTCCTGACATATTTATTTGGGAACGGCAGAAACAGAATCTTTGCTTACTTAAAAAAATATATATATATTTTTTACAAATAGCCTATTACTAATAATACTAATTGTTGGAGAGATGAGTCAGCCTTCACACCACTGTTTTCCTGATTTTACTTTACCATACATTCATTGTTTCATTTTATTTTTTATTTTTGCTATCAAACTATTTCTGCTTTGTGCTCTTTTAGTCATACATAGGTCAAAAGGTTCATAGAAATACACTAAAATATTTTAAAATATTTTAAAACATCTTTATCTTTTGAATCTGCTTCAGTACTTTTACACTATTTTTTGTTACTTTTAATTAACAGCTGCTGCTCTGCTAATTTTAGCTTTAGCTAGCATTTTCTACTGTTAGCTAGATTTCTGCTACAAAGTACATGTACCGTACTTGTAATATTTTTTTAATTTTTTTATCTTTTGGTACTGTTACCTTAATAATCTCTTGATACTTATACATAACATTTTTGGTACTTCAGTATTTAGCGAACCGTTTAACCTTTTCAGCCTTATCTAAAAAAGCTAAGTCTGGTCCTCTGGACATTCAAAAAAAAACAAAAAAACAAAACAAAGCAAAAAATTGTAGAAACGTTTCGTCTTTCGTCCGAAAGACTTCCTCAGTCTGAGGTGCTGGGTTCAGCTCAGTCTTATAAATAGCACCCTCTCACAGTGTTACACAACCAGTTGGCTGATGACAGCCTGAAACCAGCTGCTCACATGATCAAGGAGGACCATCAGCCTAACAATGGATCGTTAGCACCCTGATGGTTGTTTGCTATTCACAGAGGGCTGAGTGATACCAGCAATCACAGCATTGTAGGAGGGGCCCTCTGTGAATAGCAAACAACCATCAGGGTGCTAACGATCCATTGTTAGGCTGATGGTCCTCCTTGATCATGTGAGCAGCTGGTTTCAGGCTGTCATCAGCCAACTGGTTGTGTAACACTGTGAGAGGGTGCTATTTATAAGACTGAGCTGAACCCAGCACCTCAGACTGAGGAAGTCTTTCGGACGAAAGACGAAACGTTTCTACAATTTTTTGCTTTGTTTTTTTTTTTGTTTTTTTGTTTTTTTGAATGTCCAGAGGACCAGACTTAGCTTTTTTAGATTTTTCTACCTGGATTATTGAGCATGCATCAGGGTACTTTTCAGCCTTACTTTTAAGTAACTATTTATTTATTTATTGTTGCTTTTTTAAACTCTATTGTTTTTATATATTTTTAGCTAGCCTTTGGCTGCTTTTACCTTCTTACAGGCCTTTTGATACTTTTAGCTAGCATTTTGCAGTGTTTAGCTAATCTTTTGCTACTCTGAGTTTCTAGCTAGACTTTTAATAATTTTGGCTCACCCCTCTAATTTCAGCACGTTTTTTGCTTCTTTTAGGTTTTTGCTAACCTTCTGCTACTTTTCATTTCTATATAGCGTTTTTATACTTTAAGACCTTTTGCTTGTGTTGCCTTTTACTACTTCAAGCCTTTAACCAGCCATTTTGTTAGCTTCCAGCTAGTCTTTTGTTACCTTTAACTAATCTTAAGCTGCTTTTAGCTAGCATTTCTTTTACCTTTTAGCCAGGCTAATTGGTACTTTTAGCTCATGTTCAGCTTCTTTCAGCTTTATCAAGTGAGTGTCAGCCTCTTCAGCAGATGCCGACAGTCTTTCAGCTCGGTGTCATGAATTATTAGTCTTTAGAAAAGCTGTGGTAAATCTGTTTTAGTGGCTCAAAAGGTGCAGCAGTTAGCGTCATCTTGATGTTCTCTCTGTGTGTTGCTGGATCTCAGCAGGAGCTGCTCCAAATACCTCCTCACCTCCAGGAAGAAGAAGCACAGCCCACCAGGTGCAACAACACAACTGACTGACACACAGGCGAGCATGAAAACATGCAAAGAATTTTTATTTTTTTATTTTAAAGGGCATGTTTTGCAGCTGTCTCAGGGATGTCTGTATACTTTTTTCCTTCCTTTACATTTCCGTGGAAAAAAATCAGCAAACAGAAATACCTCCAGCAAATACCCAAGAGTGTAATAAAGTTAGTTGGGAGGAGGTTTGTTTTTGGGGACATTTTAAAGTCTTATGATACACATAAAAACATGAAACCATTGGTAAATAACAGGTGAATACAAACACTTATCTCAAAAGCTGAAATTTTTCACAACCACCTGAAACACTGCAAGCCATCACTGGATGAGCCATCTGTGAACAAATCTTAAACAGTGCTTTTGAAGTGGGGTTCTGTGGAAGAGTTATGAACAAAAATACCTTACCTGTTGCAGATAACTCTTTAAACAACCTGATTACGGTAACCTGATTTATTAGCTAACAGAAAATGAGAGCAGTGGTAGGGCCTACGGAGACGGCTACGGTTCTTAACTCAAAACCTTAAAGGTATTGTGACATGATTTTGTAAATTTGAATATTTGTCAGAACATATATATCTTATATCATTGAGCTCTGGTCGTTTTTGCATAATAAATTATAAATATGTTAAATTTTTATTCTAAATTATGGTAATGTTTTTCTCTGGTACTTGCTGGGATACGCCCCTAAAATTCCGCGCATTTCCGCAATACGTCATCACCAGTCGTCGTCGCCAGTCAGCAACGTCACAACGGGCAGAAGGCAGAGCCTTGCCCGTTTGTTTTGTGTGTTAACTGCTTGCCATAGCATTCATTTCCTGAAAGATCGCCTCGTTTTTTTGTGTAACTTGAAAAATGCCGTCACGTTGTAGCGCATTTGGGTGTTCTAATATCAGCAGTGAACAAGTGAGCCTTCACAAATTTCCAAAAGATGAGAAACTTTGACAAGAATCAGATGGGACCAGACAAGGACCGGTGGGTTCCAGGAGTCGTATGTCTGCAGCGACCATTTTACTGCCGATAGTTTTCAGGAAAGACCTGGTTTACAAGAATGTTTTGGATTACCAGTAAAATGGAGAAGACTTTTAAAACCAGATGCTATTCCTACTATTTTTAAAAGAAAATCTACAGAAGAAAGTCCCACAGCTACCACGTCAAAACAACGCAGGAAAGCTACCATCGGAAGACTGTCCAGGAGATGAGTAAGTCTTTGTGTAAACATAATCGGAGGTGTGTAGTGTTTTAGATTATAAACTATATATTTTACGTGAGTTCATGTTGTTTTACTTTATACACTGTGAGTGTATAAAGCCAATTATCACGGCAGATTATTTATGTTCGCTGCTAACAAGCTAGCCGAATCAGTAGCACACACACTTTTCTAATAATGTATTTTTAAATTATGTCTGCATCTGTAGTTTCTTTTTATTCGGGGAGGGATATTAATGAGAGTTTTGGATGATTTACTGTCTTAAAATGATATATCGCTGACGCGACCGGTAATAAGCCGAGATAGCAGCTAACAAACATTAGCCGAGAGCCCGGAGCAAACACGTTGCTAATTATGTATTTTTAAATTATGTCAGCGCGATCAGGTAACATCTGCTGTTTCTTTTTATTCGGGGAGGGATATTAATGAGAGTTTTGGATGATTTACTGTCTTAAAATGATATATCGCTGACGCGACCGGTAATAAGCCGAGATAGCAGCTAACAAACATTAGCCGAGAGCCCGGAGCAAACACGTTGCTAATTATGTATTTTTAAATTATGTCAGCGCGATCAGGTAACATCTGCTGTTTTCTTTTAATTCGGGGAGGGATATTAATGAGAGTTTTGGATGATTTACTGTCTTAAAATGATATATCGCTGACGCGACCTGTAATAATAATAATAGCAGCTAACACACACTAGCCGAGACACAGGCCACGTTGCTATTTATGCATTTTCAAATTATGTCAGCGCGATCAGGTAACATCTGTTGTTTTCTTTTTATTCGGGGAGGGATATTAATGAGAGTTTTGGATGATTTACTGTCTTAAAATGATATATCTCAGACGTGACCGGTGTCAGGGACTCTGTTTGCCAAGATGGCTGCTAAGAAACATTAGCCGAGAGCCCGGAGCAAACACGTTGCTAATTATGTATTTTTAAATTATGTCAGCGCGATCAGGTAACATCTGTTGTTTTCTTTTTATTCGGGGAGGGATATTGATGAGAGTTTTGGATGATTTACTGTCTTAAAATGATATATCGCTGACGCGACCTGTAATAATAATAGCAGCTAACACACACTAGCCGAGACACAGGCCACGTTGCTATTTATGCATTTTTAAATTATGTCAGCGCGATCAGGTAACATCTGTTGTTTTCTTTTTATTCGGGGAGGGATATTAATGAGAGTTTTGGAAGATTTACTGTCTTAAAATGATATATCTCAGACGTGACCGGTGTCAGGGACTCTGTTTGCCAAGATGGCTGCTAAGAAACATTAGCCGAGAGCCCGGAGCAAACACGTTGCTAATTATGTATTTTTAAATTATGTCTGCGCATCAGGTAACATCTGTAGTTTCTTTGTATTCGGGGAGTGTTTATTAATGAGAGTTTTGGATGATTTACTGTCTTAAAATGATATATCTCAGACGCAATCGGACATGCTCCGCCATTATTATTTAAATGCACGTTGGAGCGTGCCTTCCCGTAGTCACGTCACAATGAAGTTTTTGCGGAAATGCGCAGATTTTTAGGGGCGTATCCCAGAGAAAAAAACTACCATAACTTGGAATAAATTTTTAATATATTTATAATTTATTTTGCAAAAACGAACAGAGCTCAATGACATAAGATATATATGTTCTGACAAATATTCAAATTTACAAAATCATGTCACAATACCTTTAAACGTTTGTTTACAGGAATAACCAGACGGCAACTGGCTGAAACTCTTCTGGTTTAGCCTAGGGTGCTTCCAACATAATTTCTACTAAAACAACAGTGTACCTAATTAATATCAATGTAAAGGTTTGCTAAACAGTGTTTTCACAAAGCGCTATAAAATCTTTGAGTTGTTTTAAGACGACAGAACTCCACTTTGGTCCTGGCAACACTTAGATTAGTCGTTAGCTCATCACTCCAATCAGAATTGTTTTCTCCTTAGTGAAAAAAGCCACTACGACAAATAAAATATAGTACGGTAACATTTCATTGGGCCATAATGATAATAATAATAATTTTATTTAAAAGCACCTTTCAGGACACTCAAGGACACTTTACAGCAAGAAAACAAATTGAAATATAAAATAAAGAATATAAAATACAAAATAACATAAAATACATTTAGTAAAGTTAATGATAAGCTAGTCTAAAGAGATGTGTTTTCAGACCAGTCTTGAACAGAGAAAGGGAGGTGGTGTTTCGAAGGTCTGGCGGTAGAGCGTTCCAGAGGTGAGGGGCAGAGCAGGTGAAGGCCCTGCTCCCCATGGTGGAGAGGCGGGCAGAGGGTACATGGAGATGTAGCGAAGAGGAGGATCTGAGAGAGCGTGATGGGATGGAGATTTGTAGGAGGTCAGATAGATAAGGAGGGGCAAGGTTGTGGATAGATTTGAACGTGAGAAGTAGAATTTTGAAGACAATGCGTGATTTAACCGGGAGCCAGTGGAGCTGCTGCAGGACAGGAGTGATGTGGTTATAGTAGGAGGTTTGAGTGATGACACGGGCAGCTGAGTTCTGGACCATCTGTAACTTGTGGAGAGATTTGTTACGCCAAATTTACACTACATGCGGTCCGGCTCCGCTCCGCAGGTCGCAGCTGAGCGAGTCCAGTTTCCACTACCTCCGCTCCGCTCAGGTCCGCCTGGATGCACCGCTCCGAGACGCATGCGCGGGAATTGCGAAATTGCGCGATATCAAGTGATAAATAAGTAAGTCAGAACAAAACAATTCATTCGGTGGAAGAAGGAGAACAACAGTAGAGACTGCTGCCTTGATCTTCTCTCGTAAATGAGCGACAGGACATGGTTTGAGCAACAGGAAGTGATGTATTACATTTCAGAATAAAATACTTTTTTATTTATTTATTTCTTGTATTGCGTTTGTAGGCGTAGTCATAAATGATAGTTTGACAGCATTTTTGTACAAATAAATCCGTATAGAGCTAGGATTAGTCCGCCCGTGGTGATTTTATTTTGTAAATACGGATGTTGTGCTCGTTCCTTTTCCTGTTGGTGCGACGTAATCTTTAAAAGTTGACTCCGGCACAGCTCCGGCGTCCGGCAGAAATAGGATGGATTCTAATTTTGACGGACTGCCGTCCGCTCGCCGCCACCGTGCGGAGCCAGTGTAAACTCTTTCATTGATTAAAATGGGTGCGTATTTGCTGCGGAGGTCGGACCGGAGCGGGGCGGAGCCGGAACGCATGTAGTGTAAATTTGGCGTTAGGGAGGCCATAGAGAAGGGAGTTGCTGTAGTCGATACGGGAAGTCACAAGACTGTGCACAAGGATGACTGGAGCGGGGTGTGAGAGATGGATGGAGATGGTTAATATTTCGGAGGTGGAAATAGGCAGACCGAGTAACATTGTTGATGTGTGAAGTGAAGGAGAGAGTGGTGTCAAGGATGACACTGAAACTTGACCTGAGGGGAGGGGGATAGCAGAGAGTTGTTAAGGGGGACGAGAAGATGTTCTGATTTTGAAATAGAGTTTTTGGTACCAACAAGAATGATTTCTGTTTTGTTACTGTTCAGTGGAAGGAAATTGTTAGAAAACCAGTGATTTAGCTCAATGAGAGAGTCGGTAAGGATGGCGGTTGGGTGGATGGAGTTTGGTTGTGATGACATGTAGAGCTGTGTGTCATCAGCATAACAGTGGAAATGGACGCCGTATTTGCGGAAGATGTGACCTAGGGGAAGGAGGTAAATGATCAAGAGGAGGGGTCCGAGGACAGAGCCTTGGGGGACACCCGTGGAGATGGGGGAAGACTGGGAACGGAAGGATTTAATCTGAATGAATTGAGTGCGGTCGGAGAGATACAGTAAGAGTTGAACCAGTCTAAAGGCTGAGTTAGACTTTCGCTTTGGTCCGCAGGCTGGAGCGCGCGCGTCGCGCGTGCACTGTGCCGCACGGCGAAATGCGTTCATAGTTTCGCCCCTGTGTTTATGGTTGACGCACGGCGGAGCATGGCAAAGTGCTGTTCTTTTACGGGCCAGCAGGTGGCAGTAGCCTCTACAACATGTGCATATGTTACAAGAAAGGGTGTAGAAGAAGAAATCTACCGTAGAAGAAGAACTGTTTGACGTCACAACACAAACAAAATGGCTTCCCGCTCGCTTCATTCTTGAACTGTCTTTATTAGAGGAGCAAATTATAATAGAACAACAGTTATTGTGTCTTGCAATTTTAATGAGACGAAGAAGACGCAGAAGGAGATGGTATGTTCGGCCATTACACCCTCAGAGACGTACTGGTGGGTGGTGATGCCGATGCGGAGAATTGACGAAGAAATGCACTTCAGTTACTTCCGCATGTCTGCACGCCGATTTGATGACCTGCTACATCGTATTTCGCCTTTCATACGACATGGAAGGACCCACAGCAGCCCAGTGACATTACCCGAGCGTTTGGCAGTGACTTTAAGAATCCTGGCTTCAGGTAGCAGCCAGAAAAGTGTAGCAGCCAGCTACAAACTTGGTGCAACTACGGTTTCCCTGATAGTCTCTGAGGTGTGCTAAGCTATATTGTATATTGCTATATGTATTTGAATGTTAATGATTTTAAATAAAATGAAACTACATTGAAATATCCACTTCAGCTTTGCGTCTGTTTTGTTTGCATATTGTATTTACAAAGCCACTAACAGTTGTATTACATAAAATTTGGTATGAAATAATAATAATAATAATAATTAATTCAATTTATAACGCACTTTTCATTACTGAAAATCTCAAAGTGCTACACATATATTGAATGCTACACACATTCATAAACCGGTGGCGGCAGACTACCATGCAAGGTGCTTTCTAGTCCTACCGGGAGGTAGGACTGGAACCTGTCCTACCTACCAATATGGGACTTAAATATAAGTCCCATATTGCATTAAAATGAAGCATTGCTACCTGACACGAAAAATCTCAATGTGTAGTAGCCTTTATTTCACCAGGAATGTGAAGTGGAATGTGGAGAAACCTGTAGAAATAGTGTTTTGATTTTAATGTGTGCAAAAATTGCATGCTGTCTAAAAATAATTGATAAATGTGTAATTATGCATTACAAATGTATCATTTGAATCAAAGTCAAGTCAAAGTCAGCTTTATTCTCAAAACAGTAATATGTACAGGACATACACAGGATTGAAATTGCATTTCTCTCTGTCCCTCGGTGCAACAATAACTATTTAAACACTAAAACATTTAATAAACATAAAATGAAATAAAGTGTAATACTGTCCTGAGTTTTTGCATAGTACTTTTTCATAGTAGTATAAAAGTATAAAATGTTTTCACCAACACCAACATTTAATATCCATAAACATAAAATGAAATAAAGTGTAATACTGTCCTGAGTTTTTGCATAGTACTTTTTCATAGTAGTATAAAAGTATAAAAAGTTTTCACCAACATTTAATAAACATAAAATGAAATAAAGTGTAATACTGTCCTGAGTTTTTGCATAGTACTTTTTCATAGTAGTATAAAAGTATAAAAAGTTTTCACCAACATTTAATAAACATAAAATGAAATAAAGTGTTAATACTGTCCTGAGTTTTTGCATAGTACTTTTTCATAGTAGTATAAAAGTATAAAAAGTTTTCACCAACACCAACGGAGTGAGCTGATGCTAGGGCTGTCGCTTCTGCTACTGCTGCTTGACCCTGGCAAGTGTCGAGGTGGTACGGGTATGGGCACCGTTGGACAGGGAGGAATTGGCGTGGAGGACCTGCGCAGAGGAAAACACCCTGCATTTGAAGTACTGCCAGTTTCATGGCCAGTAGGCGTGAGGTTGTGAGAGACGATGGGTGTGATGTACTCATGGTCGATGGTGGTGACGGTCTGGTCCATGGGGGTGAGGGTCTGGTCGATAGGGGTGAAGGTCTGGTCGAATGGGGTGACAGTCTGGTCGAGGCACCATGTATCGTCCTGTGCTTGGCTCTGTGGTGTTTCTTCAGGCTAAAAAACAGACATTGACATCCATCAGTACAAAATGAAACGGTAACGGATACAATGCACATATGTGTTAAATAAAAACAAATGTTTGTGTAATTGTTAGCTTAATAAACAGAAGGTGAAGCATCAACAGACATATAGGCTAAATTTGTTTACAGTTGAGGTGTGCAGATCTAAAATGGTTATTTCCACTATTTCACATTTACTGGTCAGCAGCTTGATTTATATTTTCATTAAGCCATGTTTTGGTCATTCATTCTCACAGTTTATTGTTTATATCAATGACTACAAAGGGGAAACAACACGTGGCAGGCTGCACAGCATGGCACAGCATGGCCTGCTGTACGGTAACGGATACAATGCACATATGTGTTAAATAAAAACAAATGTTTGTGTAATTGTTAGCTTAATAAACAGAAGGTGAAGCATCAACACACATATAGGCTAAATTTGTTTACAGTTGAGGTGTGCAGATCTAAAATGGTTATTTCCACTATTTCACATTTACTGGTCAGCAGCTTGATTTATATTTTCATTAAGCCATGTTTTGGTCATTCATTCTCACAGTTTATTGTTTATATCAATGACTACAAAGGGGAAACAACACGTGGCAGGCTGCACAGCATGGCCTGCTGTACGGTAACGGATACAATGCACATATGTGTTAAATAAAAACAAATGTTTGTGTAATTGTTAGCTTAATAAACAGAAGGTGAAGCATCAACACACACACAGGCTAAATTTGTTTACAGTTGAGGTGTGCAGATCTAAAATGGTTATTTCCACTATTTCACATTTACTGGTCAGCAGCTTGATTTATATTTTCATTAAGCCATGTTTTGGTCATTCATTCTCACAGTTTATTGTTTATATCAATGACTACAAAGGGGAAACAACACGGCAGGCTGCACAGCATGGCCTGCTGTATTCCATGCTAAGCTAGCTGTAATAAAAGCAGTACTAACTTTTTTTTCTTTCATTTTTACCTCTTTTTCCATATTTGTGTCCTTTTCTCGGTGTTTTATAAAACTCGACAGCCAACTCAGCTCCACAACGAGGATTGGCACCGGTTTGTTGGTGCCAGGATCGCCACTTCTGATCACCCTCTTTTTGGCCTTCACGAAGCGATCCCGCATGTTTTTCTTCCTCCTTCTGCATCGCTTCTGCAATCTCCTTCCATGAACTCTGTGCCAGTTGCACATCTTTGTGTTCTCTCATAGAGGGATCATACAAATGGCGATACATGCGGATGAGTTCAGCCAGAGCAGCTTCGAAAGCGTCCATCTTGTTTTGAGCCCAGTCCGTACGTCACTGAGCGCGGCGCGCGCTCTAGGCTTGCGGAGTTTCAAAAATTCAGAGGTGCACGGCACGCGCTAATCCCCTGCGCGGGGCCAACGCGCAGGGGCGGGGACTGTGAAATTGCGTCACTTTTGGAGGGCACACCCTCGCGCGCTGCGCGACGCGTCGACTATGAATCTAGCTTAACGGGGTACCTGATGCCAATGGAGGTTAGTCTGTTGAGGCGGATAGAATGACAGATGGTGTCAAAGGCAGAACTTAAATCAAGAAGAATGAGAATGGACAGAAGACCAGAGTCAGCAGCAAGAAGAAGGTTGTTAGTAATTTTTATTAGAGCTGTTTCGGTGCTATGGTGGGGGCAAAAACCGAATTGAAACTCTTCATAAATGTTATTGTTGGACAGGTGAGAGTGAAGTTGACTAGAAACAACTTTTTCAAGAACCTTGTAAATAAAGGGCAGATTGGAGATCAGACGGAGATTACTGAAGTTGGTGAAGTCAAGACCTGGTTTCTTGATGATGGAGGTGATGGCAGCAGATTTGAAGGCTGTGGGAACAATGCCAGAGGTTAGGGAGGAATGGATGATGTTAGTGATGATAGGGACCAAAGACGGGAGACAGGATTTAACAAGAACTGTGGGAAATGGATCAAATTGACAGGATGAGGACTTAGACTTACTGATAATGTCAGCAATGTCATCAGCAGAGGGGAGGGAGAAGACAGAGAAAGGGAGGGAGGGGGGAGTTCAACACAGATGCTGGGGGCAGTATTTGGTCCAAGGTGTTTATGAATTGAAATAATCTTTTCATTGAAATATGACATAAGTGAGTTGCAAAATTCTGTGGAATGGAGGTGGTAAATCCATTTCACTTTATGGACTTGGGTTAATCCAAGTCACTCACTAAAGGGAATCAGTTCACTTGAGTCACTTTAGTTTACACTGTGCAACCTCCCCACACTGTCAAATAAAATAAATACTTTTATAAAAGCTATGGCAGTCGATGGAATAAAACAAATGCAATCAAATATACAGGTAAGTCAACCGAAACATTAACTTGTGTTAAAATCAAACATCAAACATTGGCTAAACAATAACTTCCTATTTTTAAATGACAGTAAAACAGAATGGATTTTATTTGGTAACAAAGATGCAACTGGCCTGGGAAATGTGAATATTAACTTCAGTGACAGTGTGAAAAACCTTGGAGTGACCTTTGATAAGGCTTTACATTTTGACAAACACATCGCCTCTGTTGTCCGGTCTGGATTTTTTTATTTACGTCTTTTAAAAAAGGTCAAACCCTTTTTAAACCGTTGTGACTTGGAGAAGGCTGTTCATGCTTTTATCAGTTCTAGGCTCGATTATTGTAACGCTCTGTATGTTGGTGTGCCTCAGTCAACACTGAGCCGCCTCCAGCTTGTTCAGAATGCAGCAGCTCGCCTTTTAACCAACACTCCTAGATGGGACCACATCACACCTGTTTTATTCTCACTACATTGGCTTCCTGTCCGTTTTAGGATAGATTTTAAACTTTTATTATTTGTTTTTAAAGCTCTGAATGGCCTCGCTCCTACTTATATAACGGAGTTGTTAAGTTTCCCCGCCCGCTCCAGGTCTCTGAGGTCAGATAGCCAACTCTTGCTCTCTGTTCCACGGACAAAATATAAACGTTGGGGTGACCGTGCCTTTTCTGCGGCCGCACCTCGACTCTGGAATACACTCCCACTTGAGCTACGCCAGATTACTGACCTTGGCCCTTTTAAATCAAAGCTTAAAGGGGACCACACATGCAAAATTCACTTTTTAATGTTTTTTTACTAAACTTTGGGTATTTACTTCATAAAAAAACAGTCCTTGTGCCAAAAAAATGCACCCAGTGGTTTATTTACTCTAAGTAGATTTATTTATTTTTGATAAATACACCAGGATTCACACTTCCTGCATTTATTGACGTCACAAGCCGCCAGCCAATCAGATCAAACCTGAGTCCAGCCCCTCACCTAGCAACCCCTGGTTAGGCTCAACCCACTTCTGTATTAAACACATGACTGTTGTTTTTCATGATTTCATCTCATCTTTTGTTTATATGTTCTTAATTTCATGTGTACAGCACTTTGTTGCAGCTGTGTTTT
This sequence comes from Garcialebias charrua, assembly GCA_038048925.1. NCBI lineage: Eukaryota > Metazoa > Chordata > Actinopteri > Cyprinodontiformes > Rivulidae > Garcialebias > Garcialebias charrua. The sequence goes on along the minus strand of JBBPBX010047654.1, from coordinate 11,949 downwards.
TTTAAATGGCTTTATAAATAAAGTATAATTGTTATTTTTATGTTTTAGTTCAATTTTTAGTGTATTTGCGATCGCTGCCAACGCGCAGCCGGCAAAAATTAAACGAGCGGACCACAGGCGGAAGGACCGGGTTCGACGGGACCCTCTTCCGGCGCGATGGAGCGGAGCTTCAACTGTACAGCCTTGCAGCAGCCTCGCAGCAGGCTCGCAGCAAGAGGACCTTCTCCTTACAGATTAATTTACGGGAGACACTTGGTGAACTTTGTGTTGTCTTCACTGGAACAGCGATAACTCCCAAAATCTCATCGCGTGCAACGAGCGGAGCTGGCGAAAACCGGAAGAGGAACAAGCTAACATTAGCTTCGGATTCGGGTGGTCTAATGCTAAAAGGAGCAGCAAACTGCGGCGCGCTCAGACGGGTTTCGGTAAGTTATCTTAAGCTAACACTAACAGTAAGTCAAATGAGTAATAAAAAAAGAGCTAATTTTAAAACAACAACACATTACAGATACTGGCTGTTACAGAGGGCGTGAACAGATCGTTGAAGGGCGTGGACTTCAAGAAACCGGTCGTTCAAAACGAAAGTTAAAAATGGCAGAATTAAAAAGGGTATAATTGATTATCTAATAATTATTTTGTGCATTAAATTGAAGGAATAGGGTCTGGATATCCCACAGAAATACCATAAAAATTTAAAAAATACATCTGAGGTCCCCTTTAAGACTTTTTTATTCAAACTGGCTTTTAGTAATTAAATATGTGGTGACATTTCTGGTTTTATTTTTGCTTTTATGTTGTGTTTTTCTTGATTTTTAATCTGTCTTTTTAAGTACTGCACTGTTTTTTGTTAAGCACTTTGGTCACCACCACCGTGGTTGTGTAAAGTGCTATATAAATGAATAAATGAAATGAAATTAAATGAAATTAATGTTATGTAAACGTGAATCTTACGACTTATTTGAGTCCCCTCCTACAGGTGAGTTTTTCATCCGAATCAGTGACCCAAATCAGTGACCCGACTCGTCTGCGTTCCTAACATTTCCAGGGATTCAACTAATTTTACGGCCAGTTTAGTAACTCGTGGACTTAGCAGCAGTCTGCAGGACCATGAACTTGTGAGTCCTGATTCAGTGGCAGGATTCGGATCACTAACCAAGCTGATTCAGTAACGGGCCAGCTCTAGTCCTTACTTCACCAGATCTGACCTCTGTTTAAAGGTGCCTGGACAAAGTATATATATAATGCAAACATGCTGCTCCACAAAATCATCTTCACTTGAGTTGTGTTAAATGTTTGAAGTGTGGGATGCTTTAATGTTGGGAGCGTCTCCAAACTGAACAGCTATATTAAAAATAATTCAGAAGGATGTTTCTGATTTGTCTTTTTTTTAAGTATGGTCACTAAATCAAGCTCTTGAGACTTATGATCATGTTTTAGGCACAACTTTGCACTGCAGGCGCCTTTCTAATGGATTTATTAATGCTTTATAAACATGTCATTTATGAGTCTGTAAACACATTGTTCATACACCACTTTGAAAACCCAATTTTTTAATTATTTGGAGGAAAATGGTCAATTTGAAAAGAAAATTAAAAATGTTATTTTTGAGGACATGTTTAGTTACCAGGGCTGCTAGATCATTTCTTAGTGAACTCACTTTTAACGCAAACATTCAATTCTGATTTTCTTTGCACTGCAGTCTGAACTCATTCTGACTCATTTTGACGGCACGATTGATATTTAACATCTAAATGATGAAGAATCCAGGTGAGGCTGTAGAGCACAAACAAATCTTAACTCGTCGTTTGGCAGGAAACTGAACCAGTACTGTCCTCTGGTGCACTATACCTGTTTAATAAAAGTTAATCAAGTGTTTTCAGATTAATTAACAGCAGCGTCATTAACAAATTAGTCATTAACAAAAGGAACCTTTATTAAAAAGTGGCACTCCAGTCAGAAATTTACTCCAGTGTTCAGGTTTTTAATGATGCCAAGTCTAATAAAGGGTTCTCTGAAACATTTCACCACATTAACAATAAAAAACACTCATCGACTGAAGACTTGAGTTTGCTTTGTGGGTGCGTCGTTGATATTGCTGCCATCAGTGTTGGTCCGTTTCAGCGCGGATGTTCTCAGAGTCAGCGTAGTTTCCACAGCGAGGCTGCAGCATGTCGAGGCCTGCTCCTTGAGCCCGCCAATCTGACACCGGCTTTGTGTCGAGGATCAGAGGAGCAGGTCCACTGCAGCCACAGAGAGGTGCTCGAAAAATCACCCGCTTCTGTGTTTTTCCCCACATGACCCTCCCAGTTTTAGAAGCAACCGGTGAACATATCAAGAGCTCTTGACGAAAGATGGAAAAACGGTTTAAGAGCTAATCCGAGTGTCAGGAAATGCATTTAACTAGCCTGACAGGTTAAAGAGTTTTTATGGCGCAGCACGTAGGGCGTCCACTTTGTTTCTGGCTGCTTTGTGACCAAAGAACAGCACGAGCCATCAGGTCCAATTAGTGTTGCACACTTGGGCTACAACCCAGCGGTTCAGAGCAGCAGGGAGGGATTAGGAGCCTCTGAGGTGAGGCAGCTCTGCAGCGACGGGTTAAATAGTTGGAGTGAAATGTTTAAATCCAGTCATCTCTTGGAACTGATTAGTGTTTCAGCCTCGCTCTTTGTTTTCTCAAAGCTTTCATTCACCCCCTAAATAAACAGTTTTATGAGACGCTTCATCCTCTGCTTCGTCGTATATCAACCTCTGACGGGAGTTTGCAAGAAAAGCTTAAGAGTGAAAGAAAATTTTCAAACACACGGCATTAAATCACCAATTGAGCAAGAATAAAGACTGCTGTTGTTGCTGCTTGCAGGACTGTCAAAGTAAAGGATGATTTTTATTGTCTTGGCTAAATAAACTTTCCAGTCCCTCATGTTTGCTTTGCTTTCGTTTGTTCTAATAAAAGCACAAATCTAGCTGCAGAGCTGTTCGTTCACTGCTAGGCCTGTCTGTGCTCATCTCAGCTCCGCTTTCATGCTTTCTGCCTGGATTTATTTCAACCGTTCGCCTGTGCAGATCCAACTGGACATTTGAGTCTTTCCGTTAAGTTCACTTCATTTAAAAGAAGAAAAAAAAAAAAGGCGAAAGTTGCCTTCGGTTCTTTGTCACTCTGCTGAAAACTCTCCGCTGTAAAACGTAGGATTAATGTAAGGAATAGGAAAAAGTAAAACAAACATGCTCACACAGACAAAAGTATTTACATTGTTGCCCACCTTTCATGGCTTCAAGCAATAAAAGGATAATTTTTGTCATTCCTGCACAACTTTTTCACCTTAGGTTGGTGGAATTTGTGTCTTAAAATAGGACAAGCACGAGTGTATTAATAGGTTCTGCATTCTTCCACTTCTGCACCTGTGCAGGCTGTTCTGGCCAACATGTGCACCAGCAGAACCTCCTCGAAGTGGAATGCGGCCTTCAAAACATCTGTGCTTGTCGTGCTCCTTTGAATCAACGGATGAAGTTAGGAGGTAATCTCCAAATGTTTGGAGCCGATTAGTTTTATAGGTTCTGGTATCTGACAGAGATCTGGTTTCTTATCTGAAAGCAATTTCAGGTTTTCGCTGTGAGGGTTGCCCCCTCAGATTTATTTATTTCCCCTCCCGTGAACCCACATTACAACAGGGTGGTTTAAAGATGGAGTAAAGTCTAAATCATTTTTCTCTGGATTTGTTTGTTTAGATTAATACATCCAGGGGTATGGGCACAGTTCCGCTAATCGGCTAACAGCCAATACTAGAGCAATTTTGTTTTGTTTTGTTTTGCGGATTAGCATTTTCGCTAACTTTGGAAACCGTTAGCAGAATTAGCTTCCACTAAATTAGATTTCACCAACTTCAAGTCCACTAACAAAATTCACAAGCTTGTTCCTGTCATGGCATGTTTTGAAGACTCAGTTAGGCACGCTGTTAGCTTACTACATGTACACGTAGGGTTGCCAACCGTCCCGTAAAAAACGGAATTGTCCCGTATTTTGAAACAAAAGTGCACGTTCTGTATTGAGCTGAAACGGGACACACTTTGTCCTGTATTATAGTGAGAATCAAAGAGCATGTCCATAGAGTTAGTAAATGATTGGGCACTCTATGGAGTTTTATGGTAAATGAACTACCAGTCCTCTCCTGCTCTGTGACCAATGAGCAGTCCTCTTACTCATGAAGCTACTGAATCCGGCTCATCTCATTGGTCCATCTATTGTTGCTTTAATGAGAAGACATGATTGGTCAATGCAGCTTCAACTTGAAGGAGACAAAGACACGTGACACAAACTGAGTGATGATTAACATCTTAGCAATTAAAGGTTTAGCGTTAGCTTATGTGATTTGTCTTTTTACTGTTTAGCATTAGCAACGCTAACATTTTAGTTAGCGGAATGTGGATTAGCGAAGAAAACTTTTTGAATCATGTTCGACTCTTTTAGACAACAGTTCCACAAAATAGTGGCACAGCCCATTCCATGTTCATGCTCCCTCTGGTAGTTTGTACGTCACTGACAGAGATGTTCCCTTCCCGTGCTCAAATGTGCTTTCAGTGTACAGCAAGCAGTGTTGAATCAAAAGAGGCGTGTAAATAAAACAGCTGCTCTGACGTGTTGCTCCACACATTATACGAGGGACAGACATCTTTATCATAACATTTCCGTGTAGCGTCCATACCATGTAGCTAAAGAGTTAACCAGTAGGTTACATTGAAATATAGTACATTGGTTGGGACCCTGGGAACATTATTTTAAAGATAGAGTACTAACAGTGTACAGATACAAATTACTGTTTATATTTTATTTAATAGTGGTGCCACCACTTAGCAGGAAATTAGGAATTTATACCATATTTGACCAACTAAGAATTTAATTAATCAAAGTCAAAGTCAACTTTATTGTCAGATCTGCAATATGTACTGTACAGGACATACACAGGACCGAAATTGCGTTTCTCTCAGTCCCTCGGTGCAACAGTAAACATCTAAACATTGAAACACTGAAACATATAATAATAGACATAAGCATAAAATAGTAAAACTAACACTGTCCTGAGTTTTTTTTTTTTTCATAGCGGTGCAAGAGCATGAAAATCCACACCAACTCTAAAACTAAAACATTAAACATTTAATGAACATAATACTGTCCTGAGTTTTTGCATACTAGCACAAAAAAAAGAGTATAAAAAGTATAACTAAAATAAACTAAAGGTTTCTAGCATTGACATTTGCAAAGTGGCAAAGCAGCGTATGAGTCAATGTACACAGTATATGTATGAGGTAGTAGTTGATGTTGTTGTAGAGGCAAAAAGTGGCATATGCAGTAAGGCACATTGGGCATCCCTAAATAAGACCGTTCAGAGCACACTGTATATGTACCAGCAGTGGTGTAGATATTAGAGTAGTGTAAATAAATGTAAACAGTAGTAATTACATGTAAGCAGTAGTAATAAAAGTAAACAGTATTAATAAATGTAAACAGAGAATGTAAACAGTATTATTATTATTAATATTATTATTAATAGTATGTGTATATCAAATACACTCCCCTGGAATACAAAAAAACACTTAAAGTAACTGTCAAATAAGACACTGATGCCTGATTTAAATTTAAAAGACTCTTTTAGTAAGAAACAAATATGCAAATTGTAGGGTTCCTGGTTTTCTCCCTGTGTTTGTCTCTCCCACTCTCTCCACAGCACATTTCTAATTGTCCTGATGAGACCCACCTGTTGCTGCCTGATGAGGACTGGTTCTGGTGGCCTACTTAAGCAGCAGCTGGACACCTCTTCAGTGCTGGGACAACTTCTGCCTTTGGGACCTCCATGTCCTGCTCCTCTGAAGTCCTTCCACGGTCTTCCTCCAGCACTCTCGGGTGCACCTGCAGAAATCATCAAGAGTCCAGTCCATCAGCTACTCAACAAAAGGCTGGGTCTGCCTGTTCCTCTCTCCACCGCTCCTCACCTATATTCAACACCACGCCAAGAACCAGGACCACTCTTCTTTGATTCATCCATCTAAGACAACAAGTAAGACAATTCTGATTACTTCGAGATTCAAACATCAACCCTCCAAGATTGGATACTCACCTCTACTCCGTTCTCTTGCAGCTCCAGGCTTCCACCTTCACCTGTAAATAAAGAACACTTATTTTGTATTCCTGGTTGTTGTGTATTCTTTCTCGGTCTGCCATTTCGGGGTCGTACAAACGCCACCATGATACAAATAGAATAAGTAATTTGTTGCACAAATAAAATAAAAACCAAAACAACTTTTTACGGTACTTTCAGTTCTATCGATTTAACCCTTATATTTGCAGTCCAGATTACCCCTTGATATTCTAGGTAAGGCTTTTCAAACATAAAATTCAACCTCAAAATAACTAGTTGCAGGCCTGAATCGATTGGGGGTGTGGGAGCTAAAAACAAACAACTCATTCATTCAATGAGCAAATAAAATAAAAACCATGTGCATTGGTTTAGTTTTGTACTCCCAAATCCTTCAGAGTTGAGTTGGATCGGGATGATGTCACACAAACACCAAGATCCTTCCTGGCAGCAACCTCACAGATGGGAATCCAAACAGCTGAATGGGGAACTTCTAACTCATGCAGCAGGTCCAAAGATTAGCTCCTGGTCCACTGTACACATTAACAGCTCTCAGTCCCTATATATATTATTTAGTAAAACACACTGGCTTCTCATATGGACCCATTAAGAGCTTAACCAGCCACTAATGTTTGAATTTACATTTCAATATACAATAACCTGAGCTACATTGCACCAGCATGCTAAAATGCTAGTTGCACTTAGCATGCTTTTCAACTACACACTGCTTCTGAAACAGCATAAAACATACAGACAAAGGTATTTACTATTTACCTTTCATCTTCTTCTTCTTTCGGCTTTTCCCTTTTCAGGGGTCGCCACAACGAGTCATCCTCCTCCACCTCACTCTGTCCTCTGCATCCTCTGTCCTCACTCCAACTACCTTCATGTCCTCTCTAACTGCATCCATATATCTCCTCTTTGGCCTTCCTCTGTGTCTTTTTCCTGGCAGCTGCATTTCTAACATCCTTCTACCAATATACCCACTGTCCCTCCTCTGGACATGTCCAAACCATCTCAGTCTGGCCTCCCTAACTTTATCTCCCAGTTGTTCAACATGTGTTGTACCTCTTATCTCATTCCTGATCTTATCCATCCTTGTCACTCCTAAGGAGAACCTCAGCATCTTCATTTCTGCCACTTCCAGTTCTTTCTCCTGTCTTTTTGTCAATGACATAGCCGTGTTTCCATCAAGGTTTCTAGCTGCGCATTTTGAAGTATCGCAGCAGAAAAGCTTAATGGAAACGGCAAAATCCGAATTTACTTCCTCAAATTCGCCAAAAAGTTTATACGCTCGCTTGAGGTGGTTTTTGGGATCTTCGAAAATGAGCAGATGCGCAAAACGACAGATGGAAACAGATTTTCCGACTCAGTTCTGCCGTAGCGAACATTCACGTCACGTGACGTTCAGCTGTTTCCGCTCCGGACAACATGTAACATCGCTAAAACTAGTTGGCATGACAGAATAAATACAACTTGCCCGATAGCAACACGTACCTGAAATATTCTCTCCATTTTGACGAGATGTGTGGCCGGGTTCTGTTTTCAACCGCTACTTCCTGTTTACTGTAGACATGCGCAGTGCTGACGTCTGACGTAATGACGCTGACGTCTGACGTAATGACGCTGTGCGTGGCTTGGTAGATGCGCTACAAGCCAGTAGATGGAAACACTTCTGCTTCGCATTAATTTGTATTTACATATTTGCGAGATTTCAAAAATTAGCTCAAAATTCGAAATGAAAATGGATGGAAACACGGTTACTGTCTCCAGACCATACAACATAGCTGGTCTCACCACTGTCTTGTAAACTTTTCCTTTGACCTTTGCTGACACCTTTTTGTCACAAATCACTCCTGAAACTTTTCTCCATCCACTCCATCCTGCCTGGACTCTCTTTTTCACTTCTTTACCACATTCCCCATTTTCCTGGACAGTGGACCCCAAGTACTTGAAGTCCTGCACCTTTGTGACCTCTGCTCCTTGTAGCCTCACTGTTCCACTGGCCTCCCTCTCATTCACACACATGTACTCTGTCTTACTACGGCTGACTTTCATTCCTCTTCTTTCAAGTGAATACCTCCACCTCTCCAAGTTCTCTTCCACCTGTTCCCTGTTCTCACCACATATCACAATGTCATCTGCAAACATCATAGTCCATGGGGATTCCTGCCTGACCTCATCTGTTAGTCGGTCCATCACCAGAGCAAACAAGAAGGGGCTCAGAGCCGATCCTTGATGCAATCCCACCTCCACCTTGAAGCTATCTGTCACTCCTACAGCACATCTCACCACTGTCCTGCTGTCCTCATACATGTCCTGTACCAGTCTAACATACTTTTCTGCCACTCCAGATTTCCTCATGCAATACCACACCTCCTCTCTTGGCACCCTGTCATATGCTTTTTCTAAATCCACAAACACACAATGGAGTTCTTTCTGACCCTCTCTGTACTTCTCTATCAACATCCTCAAAGCAAAGATGGCATCTGTGGTGCTCTTTCTTGGCATGAAACCATACTGCTGCTCACAGATAGTCACCTCTTGTCTAAGCCTTCCTTCCACAACTCTCTCCCAGATCTTCATCGTGTGACTCATCAACTTAATTCCCCTGTAGTTGCTACAACTCTGTACATCACCCTTGTTCTTAAAAATGGGAACCAGCACACTTCTTCTCCATTCTTCAGGCATTTTCTCACCCTCAAATATTCCATTAAATATTTGAGTCAAAAACCTCACTGCCATCTCTCCAAGACATTTCCAAACCTCCACTGGTATGTCATCAGGTCCTACTGCCTTCCCCTTCTTCATTCTTTTCAGAGCTTTCCGGACTTCACCCTCACTAATCTTTCCCACTTCCTGGTCCACAGTTTCTATGACCTCCACTCTTCTTTCTCTTTCATTCTCTTCATTCATTAGCTCCTCAAAGTAATCCTTCCATCTTCCCATCACACTCTCCTCACTTGTTAGAACATTCCCATTCCCATCTTTAATAAGCCTAACCTGCTGCACATCCTTTCCAGCCTGATCCCTCTGTCTTGCCAATCGGTACAAGTCCTTCTCGCCCTCTTTAGTGTCCAGTCTCCCATACAACTCATTGTACGCCCTCTGCTTTGCCTTAGCTACTTCCCTCTTTGCTCTATGTCCCATCTCCTTATATTCCTGTCTCCTCTCTTCAGTCCTCTCACTGTCATATTTCTTCTTGGCTAATCTCTTTCTTTGAATGGCGTCCTGCACTTCACTATTCCACCACCAGGTTTCCTTATCATCCATTCTCTGTCCAGATGACACACCAAGTACCTTCCTACCTGTCTCTCTAATTACTGTTGCTGTAGTAGCCCAGTCACTTGGAAGCTCTTTCTTACCACCCAGAGCCTTTAACAGCTCGTCTCTGAATTTCTCACAACATTCTTCCTTCTTTAGCTTCCACCATTTGGTCTTCTTCTCTGATTTTACTCTTTTTCTCTTCTTCGCAACAACAGTCATTCTACACACAACCATCCGATGCTGTCTGGCCACACTCTCCCCTGCCACAACCTTACAGTCTCCAATCTCCTTCAGGTTTCCTCTTCTACACAGAATGTAGTCGACCTGTGTACTCCTTCCTCCACTCTTATAGGTCACTCTATGTTCCTCCCTCTTTTGGAAATAGGTATTGACTATAGCCATTTCCATTCTCTTGGCAAAATCCACCACCATCTGTCCTTCCTGGTTTCTTTCCTTGACACCAAACCTACCCATCACTTCCTCATCCCCTCTGTTTCCTTCACCAACATGTCCATTCAGGTCTGCTCCAATCACCACTCTTTCCTCCCTGGGAATACTCTCTATCACTTCATCCAAATCTTTCCAAAATTTATCTTTCTCCTCCCCATCACATCCAACCTGTGGAGCATAACCACTGACGATGTTTAGCATCAGACCTTCTACTTCTACCTTCAGACACATCACCCTATCTGACACTCTCTTCACCTCTACTACATTCTTTGCCAACTCCTCCTTCAGGACCACCCCTACTCCATTTCTCTTTCTATCCACACCATGGTAAAACAGTTTGAACCCTGCTCCAATACTGCGAGCCTTGCTGCCCTTCCACTTGGTCTCTTGGACACATAAAACATCTACCTTTCTTCTCTGCATCATGTCAGCCAGCTCTCTACCTTTGCCTGTCATTGTCCCCACATTTAGAGTTGCAACCCTCAGTCCTACATTCTTCACTTTCCTCCTCTCCCTCTGTCTCCTGACACGTTTCCCTCCTCGGGGTCTTAAAGTCTGTTACAGTCAGCAACTCTGCATTAAACGCTGTAATGGACAGTTTTACTCTGTTATTGTCCCAAGTCTGCGCTGCTCTGACTTGTCTGGTTTTCCACACAGGCTCACATTTCATGCAGCGTACCATTAATCCCACCCACTTCCATCGGATTGGGCAAAATAAAATGCTTAATCCACTACAAAACAAAACTGAAAATGATTGACACGTACTCACGTAGCACAACTCAAAGGGTAGGTTGTGAAATTGCCATATGGTGTACCCCTTTAACAAACTTTTGTGTAACATTCAAGGAGAGTAGTAAAAATGACAACTGCTTGAATTAGTCTGTTTAAACTAGATTTGCTTGACCAAATATGAACTGTTTTGAAAATGATAAAGTTCTAAATGACAAAGGAGTTTTAATCTTTCATATTTATTCCAATTTTATTACTTAGACATTGTTTTTTAAACTCAAATGATATGAACTTAGTTTTATACTATATAGCACAGTTCAAACTGGGCTACACAAGAATTAGTGCCACAGGTGCAGATTACAAGTGTTGATCAGATTACCATGAAAAACAGCGAGAAACAGCTGGAAAGTGAACAAACACATTTAGGTCTTCTGGAAAAGTCGTCTACACACTCAGCCCCGAGCCCAAAAGAGCCATTTTACTTTACTCCTTTATTTCCTTTAGTCATGGCTCTGTATTCAGTTGGTTGCAATCAGTGCAGCACGGCGGGGTTGGAGCCTTTCTCTGACAATCATCATTTGAAGCTGAATTGTGTGACCCTCCTGGCCTTCACGACGCCGGCAGCACATTAATTGTTCATCAGTTTCTAACGAGCTCCGACCGAGCTTCACCTGCTGCTGGGGGTTCATTAGATCTGACTAAAGGACAGAAACTTATTGATGAGTGGTGATAAAATACAATTAAATAAAACAACTACCAACAAAAGAACACACCGATTCTCCTGGCTGTACACAAAGTGGCACACAAACTGTGAAAGACAGAGTCGAATGCTGTGAATAATTTGCTTTAATAACTTAATTAACAACACTGATCAAGTCTGATTTATCTCAAAGCGCTGACTCGTCTCAGTGTCGCTCCCACTCTGTCACACAGTGACAATTCACAGGAACATTTTAAGGTTTTGCACAAGTTCCCACACATCGTCGTAATACTGTAATCCTAAATACGACCTATAATTGTTTATTACAACTGTAATGCACGTTTGATGGTTAAGGTTGTTTTTGAATAAAGTTATCTAGTCCAACAACTTTTGATATCTTTATTTTTATCTTGGTTAAACAATCAAGTTTAAACAGTGTATCTATTCCAGTCTACAGTCCCTTTTTTTTTTTTTTTGCTTGACAAAACAGACTCATCTGAGAGGTTTTAAATACTTTCACCAAATTAAATCTCATTCATATGCTTGTTTGTTTTTTGTTCTTTACTCTTCATGTTTTCCTTGACAAAAGTATTTTGTGCTTAATTTTTGTCATCGTTCGTAAGATCATTTCCAGAGTTCAGAGTGTTGATAACTGTCTGAACCAGTCCAACGGAATAG
>JBBPBX010047653.1:0-10125 GCA_038048925.1 Garcialebias charrua | reverse complement strand
TTATTTTTATATAATTTCTTCTATTTACTTTTCATATGCTTTTTATATGATTGTCTATTGTTGTTTGTACCTTCTCTGTATTCTTTGTTTAAAACAGGTCTCTCTTGTAAATGAGTCCTCGTGACTCAATGAGACTAACCTGTATAAATAAAGGTTGAATGAATACATCCCCTTTATATTTGCTCTGGTAATAGACATGTTCGTCTGTTAAGATGAGGGAGGAATCCTTGCAGACTATAACATTTGCAAATGACATAGTGATCTGTGGTGAGTACAGAGAACAGGTGGAAGATAACTTAGAGAGGTGAAGTAGGTGAAAGAATAGTTATGGAAGTCAGCTATACAGTGGTGCCTAAATGTTTGTGAACCCTTTAGAATTTTCTATATTTCTGCATAAATATGACCTAAAACATCATCAGATTTTCACAAAAGGCCTAAAAGTAGATAAAGAGAACCCAGTTAAACAATTAGAACAAAAAAAAATTATACTCGGTCATTTATTTATTGAGGAAAATTATCCAATACAGCACCAGGTAAAGATCACATTTGGTATAGAATGGTAAGCCAACTGATAAAAAAAAAAGAAGAATGGTAAGGCAACTCAGTGAACAATCTAAAGATATAATATTACAATTATATAATAAAATTTGGGAAGAGGGAATATTACCGCCCAACTGGAAGGAATCCATTATAGTCCCTATAGCTAAACCAGGAAAAGATAACTCAAACCCAGAAAACTACAGACCAATAGCTTTAACATCAAATCTATGTAAAATAATGGAAAAAAATATTAATAATAGACTAGTATATTATCAAAATAAAAAAGGGTATATGTCAAAATATCAAAGTGGTTTCCGAAAAGGGAGAAGTATTAATGATCCAACGCTATGTCTAGAGCATGAAATTAGAAGAGCATAAGTAAATAAAGAAAGTATAGTGGCAGTATTTTTTATATAGAAAAAGCATATGATATGATGTGGGTTGAGGGATTATTAATTAAATTATACAAGTTAGATAGATGGATGGATGGATGGATGGATGGATGGATGGATGGATAGATAGATGGATGATAGAAATGCAGTTGTCAGGCAAATGACAAAGAAAAGGCCAACGAGGAATTATATAGGTGCAATTAGAAAGGGCATGAAGGCAGCTGGTGTGAAGATGGAGGGAGATGGAGGAGGATGAGTTGCTGTGACAATCTCTGAAGAGGGAACAGCCAAAGAAGAAAATGAATATATATATATGTAACAGGTATAAACACTTTGATTATTTTGTAGTGAAATTCTTGCTAAAATATGTATTATAGTTGTCCTGCAGTGTGTGGTTTATAAGCGCCCTCTACTGGTTGGCTATAAATATGACGTAAAACCGGAAGTTCCCCACAGTTGGTCAGCTCTCTGCTGTGGTAAGTCATACAGTTCGGTTATTTTACAAAAGTATCATTAAGTATGCTACAAAGCTAATGTGAAATTTATCATAATACAGTATACAGTTTATTGTAATATACAAAGTTATGCATCAACATTGTGTTGCTACATAACCGTTGATAGAAAACTGTTGATACAAGTTTGGTTTTGTATGAGTTGCTCATAAGAGAATAAATTCATAAATGCTACTTTCTCTAGATGGCCACACCAGTAGAGGAGCTAACTACAGTTTCTTTGTGCTGTGAACCACTCATTTTGCAGGTAATTTGTTATATAAAATGTTCAGAGTTAAGTCCGTTATGTTAACGGTTATATCTTGTACAGTAACGGCTGGTTGTTGCCATGACGACACAACGTTAACTGCTATTTTTTTGTGAACCACCAGAGGGTGCTGTAAGACAATTTAATATTTCATTTTGACGGCTGCCTGTCTTTAATTTTCTAATTTCTTATTTCATTTATGACACAACGTGAACTGTTATTTTTTTGTGAACCATCAGAGGGCGCTGTAGAATAATTTAATATTTCATTTTGACCGCTGTCTGTATTTATTTTTCTATTTTCTTATTTCATTTATAAAAACTAATAAAAAAGAGAAAAAGGATGTTAAGATAAAATAGGGTTAAAACCAGGATGTTAAGCTAAAATAGGGTTAAAACCAGATTACATTAAATCCATGTTAATTTTAAAACCACTATACGATCATATGTTAAAAAGAGTACAGTATTGTCTGAAATTGTTGTAAGAAAAGTTTTACACACAGTTGGTCAGCTCTCTGCTGTGATGGCCACACCAGTAGAGGAGCTAACTACAGTTTCTTTGTGCTGTGAACCACTCATTTTGCAGTAAAGTTCCACTTCATCCAACCCACTGGCCTCTGAGAGTGTGATTATGACAGGACGGGTCCACAACTGTTACAATGGTGCCGTGACTCAGGACTTCAATCAAGAACATCGAACCTGTAGCCATCCTGTCTGCTGTATCACTTCTTGGAGGCGTTGGTTTGCAGTGTTTTTTGGTTCAAGCTCACACCTGACATGTTAGAATTATAGTGTAGTGTACAAATATTGCTGTACAGTGTGACACAGTGAAGTTTTTTTTGTCCCACACAAGTTTTGGATTTTATTTTATTTTATCTTTCAAGTTGGTGATTTTATTTCCCATGGTGTTTTGAATTTTGGATGTCTATTCATTTTCAAATTTCTGAATGATGTCTGCTCCTGGTAACCGCTTCTGGTTTGGCACACCCAGTGGTATTGGTAGGGGCAGGGGTATACCCACTCCCATTCAATTTTCTGTTGATAGTCCTACTCAGAGTGGTGTTAAGGCCTCATTGGATGCATTTCCTGGTCCCAGGGTTCATAATCCTGTTAACCACCATGCCAGCACACCTATGCCCCATGTCACACCTACACCAACTCCTGTTAGTGACAGTTCTGAGTGTGCGGCTGCCCAGATGAGGTCTGTTATCCAGGAGATAGGACATCAGTTGGCTGACAGCATCATGTCACGCATGCAGCCACACAGCACAGTTGCTCCCAGTTCTACAACCTCACATACTGTAGTGGGTGGTGAGGGTCAGCCCGGTTGTGTGTCTGATGTATCTCAGGTTCAGGTTGTCATGCAGAGGAAGGTCAAAGAACCTCCATGTTTTGCAGGTAATGACTCAGACTCAATTACAGTGCATGAATGGGAAGATCAGATGAGAACATTTATTAAGAAAAGTGATGTTAGGATTGAAGAACAGGCTGACGAAATCCTTATGCATTTGAAGGGAAAGGCTAAGGATGTAGTTAGGTTTGGGATTAGAAATATCAACACTGACATTAAGGCTAACCCTGATATAATTTATGGTCTCCTCAGGAAACACTTTAGCTCTACTAGATACTCTGTTGTCCCCTTAGCAGACTTTTACTCGACTTTACCCAAAGACCAGGAAGACCCATATGATTACTGGCTGAGACTAAACAGAGCAGCTGACTTGGCTTCTGACTGCCTGAGAGAGCAGGGCAAATCATTTGAAAACCCTGAGATGGAGGTGACCCGTATGTTTATCAGGAATTGTCCCTGTAGAGACCTGGCTCTCACTTTCAGGTCCAAACCTATCCACAAATGGTCGGCGCATGAAACGCTGGAGGTGCTGAATGAGTACCACGCTGAAGTGAGCTGTAAAGAAACTCCCTCAGTGCATCTCAAGAGGACCGTGGACATTACCATGCACAATGCGGAGGTGAGCCATGGACTGGTCCCTACACACAGTGGTCAGGAACGCCCGCAGACACATGGTACACAGTATGTCTCTCTGGCAGAGGTGATGTCTATGTTAGAGAGGGTTCTGCTGCATGGAGCCTCTGACCAGTCACAAGTGAGACGGCGAGCTCCACCCAGGCGACCTGTAGACGGCACAGACTATATTGATGGTTTTACTGTTAAGCCATGCATTATCTGCAAAAGCGATGGCCACAGTGCCTTGTCACATTGCCGAGAAAATAGACTTTGTTTCAAGTGTTATGCTCCAGGTCATTCACGCCGAGACTGTCCAACCAAAAGAGCTGCCCCAGAACATCAGGAAAACTGACTGGTCTGCGCCCAGGGGAGGACAGTGCAGACAAACCCAATAAACCTCCCACCACTACTGAGTTTCCAGAAATGCAAGATAATGCATCCCTCTATGAGTTGTACAGTAGTACAGTGACCCCATCCAAGAAACTGATATTTCACGGATCCCAAAGAATAGCAGAAACTGACAGCCTGTTCTACACGCCAGTGTCAGTACAGAATGGCCCCACCCTCAAAGCACTCTTAGACAGTGGGTCGATGGCCTGTACAATCAGTGAGTCCTCTGTTAAGTCCCTTTTACAACAGTGTCCTGAAATCACAAGAGGCACGGCTGATGATTATGTTATTATAGGCTGTGGTGGACAACGTGTTTTCCCCAAAGACATATATGACCTTGATGTCATGGTTTATGGATGTAGGATGGTGATTCCAACAATGGTTGTTCCAGGCCAGACAGAACAAATGATCCTTGGCAGCAATGCCATCAAGCACATTCTAACCCAACTAAAGAACACTGACAGCTACTGGAAGCTAGTTTCCTCGCCCAACAATGGCCAGACAGCTGACCACTGCCAATTTTTGTCACTGCTATCCAATACAGAGCGATGGAGGGGTGGTTACATTCCAGATAAAGTGGGCACAGTTAAAGTCAAGAGATGTGTGACCCTGAAACCACAGAGTGAACACCTTGTTTGGGGCAAGTTACCTGAATCAGCAGTGATGTCGGCAGGCAGTACAGTGATTGTTGAACCAACGCGATCTAAAGCTGGACTGAAACATATCCTTGTTGGACGAGTTGTTACTCCTCTTTGGGGAGATCGATGGGTGCCTGTTAGGGTCATCAATCCTACTAATCGAGTTGTGGTGCTGAGAAGGAATGCCAAGTTAGCAGATGTGTCTCCTTGTATTGCAGTGGAGGACCTGCCAAAAGCTGACAACGTTGAGTGTAACGTGCAGTGTATGCAGAGCGAAAATGTGCAGCCAAGGTCAGAGGAGGACATGATGCACGCACTGGAGTCTCTGGGTCTGCAAGACATTGACCTGAAGTCATGTGAAGTGTCACTGCAATGGAAAGACAAGCTCCTTGACATCATCGTGCAGAATGAGTCAATCTTCTCAAGGCACAAGATGGATTGTGGAGAAGCTAAGGGGTTTGTTCATCGTATCCATCTTGTCGATGACAGGCCGTTCCGTTTACCCTACAGACGCATACCACCGAGCCAGTACGAGAAACTGAGAACGACTCTGAATGAGATGGAAGAGAAAAATATCATCCAGAAGTCAAACAGCGAGTATGCATCTGCACTGGTCTTGGTGTGGAAACCGAATGGGGACCTCAGAGTGTGCACTGACTTCAGATGGCTGAACGCGAGAACTGTGAAGGATGCTTATCCACTGCCGCATCAAGCTGACGCTCTGGCCGCGCTCGGTGGTAACGCGTTCTTCTCCACAATGGACCTGACATCAGGCTTTTATAATGTTCCCCTGCACCCTGATGACAAGAAATATACGGCGTTCTCCTCACCATTTGGGCTTCATGAATACAACCGTCTCCCTCAAGGCCTGTGCAACAGCCCGGCTACGTTCATGAGGATGATGATGTCCATATTCGGTGATGAGAATTTCACAAGCTTATTGTGCTACCTCGACGATCTGATGGTTTTTGCACCTACAGAGGAAACTGCACTCCGTCGCCTGCAGATGGTTTTCTCCCGCCTCAAGGAACATAACCTTAAGCTCGCACCCAAGAAGTGCTTCTTCCTTAGGCGGACTGTGAAGTTTCTTGGACATGTTATTAGTGATGATGGTGTTCGAACAGACCCTGAGAAAGTGAAAGCCATAAACAATGTCCAAGTCACTGACCTTATGGAGTCCGATGGGAAAACACCTTGCCCCAGTAAAATCAGGTCATACCTTGGCATGGTGATATACTACCAAAGTTTCATTGAAGCGTGCTCTGCAAAGGCAAAACCACTGTTTAAGCTCATGGCTGGACTGGATACCCAAACCAAACACAAGAGGGGTCGCAAACCTGTCAAAAAGAGAGGTCAGGTGAGGCTGACACCTGCTGACTGGACGGATGCCTGTCAGACTGCTTTTGAGACACTGAAACATGACCTCATTACAAGTGTTACTTTAGCCCACCCAGATTTCGAAGCCCCATTCATTCTGGCTGTCGACGCATCCTACGATGGGATTGGAGCTGTCCTGTCGCAACTGCCTCCTGGTGGAAAAGTAGCAAGACCAGTTGCCTTTGCAAGTAAAACCCTCTCACGTTCTCAGCTGAACTACCCCGCTCACCGGCTTGAATTTCTTGCCTTGAAATGGGCAGTATGTGACAAATTCAGCCATTGGTTAAAGGGCAGACACTTCACCATATGGACTGACAATAATCCATTGACGTATATTCTGACCAAACCCAGGCTTGATGCTTGTGAACAGCGATGGGTGGCGAAGCTTGCTGCATACGACTTTGATTTGAAATACATCCCCGGCCCAAAGAATATCGTTGCTGATGCCTTAAGCCGTGAGCCGTTTGTCCAATCATGCATGGGTCATCGCCTTGTGAACGAGCCATATACCTCGCTGTTGGACCAAGTCAAAGGTGTGAATGACAGAATTGTACAGGATGTCTTCAGAGTGTCCAACAACTGTCAGGCTGTTGTAGAAGATGGTGATGAGTTGTCAACTGAGCAAGACCAAGACACAGTACCACCAGACTCGAGAGGCTCAATCTCAGCAGAGGAAGTTGCTGCCGTCCTCAATGCTCAGTCCAGCGGAGGTGTGAGTCATGTATTAGGAACCGGTGTTGACCCCAATCTTCTGCTGGATGAAAACCAGTCCTTGGCACTCCCACAGAGCCAGCTTGTCAATTGGCAGGAGGCCGACGACACAATAAGCAGAGCCATGTACTTTGTACGAAGACATAAGAGACCTACAAAACGAGAAAGAGCTGTTGAATCACCAAGTGTGATTAAGCTGCTGAAGCACTGGACTAGACTCACCATTCAGAATGGCATGCTATACAAGGCAAAGAAAGATCCCCACATGAACAGAAAGATCCTCCAGTTCATAGTGCCTGACTCATTGAAGCAGAAAGTTCTCCATGGTCTCCATGACGCAGCGGGTCACCAAGGCCAGCATCGTACCTTGTCTCTTGTGAGGCAAAGGTTCTTCTGGAGCGGCATGGAACGTGATGTTATGAACTATGTTCGATCCTGTCAGCGTTGCATAGTAGGAAAAACACCTGAGCCGCAAAGCCGTGCACCACTCAAGAACATAGTCACTTCCGAACCTATGGAGTTAGTTTGCATAGACTTTTGGACTGCTGAACAGGGCAACAAGTCTGTGGATGTGCTAGTTGTGACCGATCATTTCTCCAAGATGGCACATGCCTTCCCCTGCAAGAATCAGACTGCCAAGGAAGTTGCTCGTCGTCTCTGGAATGGCTTCTTTCTCATTTATGGGTTTCCTCGCCGTATTCATTCGGATCAAGGGGCCAACTTTGAAAGCAAGCTAATCAAAGAACTTCTAGATATGGCTGGAGTACAGAAATCCCATACGACTCCTTATCACCCGATGGGAAATGGTGTCGCAGAGCGATTCAACAGGACTCTAGGAGAAATGATCAGGTCTCTTCCCCCTCAGCCAAAAGCAAAGTGGCCACAAATGTTGCAGCTACTCACTTTCTGCTATAACTGCACAGAGCATGAGACAACAGGGTTTGCACCATTCTACCTTGTGTTTGGAAGGATCCCTCGTCTACCCGTTGACGTCATGTTTCAGCATGCCCTCACCAATGATGCTGTTGTCAATTACTCAGACTTTGTTTCTCACATGAAGAGAGGTCTACATGAGGCTGCTCAGATTGCACAGAAGAGCAGTGCAAAAGCCCAGGCTCGTCATGCCAGGTTGTACAACCGCAAGGTCAAGGGTTCACCTCTCGTTGTTGGGGACAGAGTACTAATCGCCAACAGAGGTGTGCCGGGTAAACGAAAGACTGCGGACAGATGGGAGTCTACCCCTTATGAGGTTGTGTCAGTCAAGCCAGATATCAATGTCTACAGAGTCAAGGATGTTCTAACAGGTAGAGAGAGAGTTGTCCACAGGAACCTGCTACTCTCTGTTAGCTTCTTGCCCTGCGAGGATGATGAGGACTGTAAATCTGTGCACTCTGTCAGTGATGCCGCTACACATGGTAGTGGTCTACGCCCTAATGTACCTGACATAATGGAAGACAGTGATGTTCGCACAGTCAACTGGCTAATGCAGACTGGCGATGATGGAATCCTTTCAGAAGATGGCGACTCATTTGACCGGAGATCCAGTGCCACCCAGTCTGACCATCTCACGATTGCCACATCCAATCCAACCAGTCATCTAATCCCTGTCCATGATGTTGCCCACTCAACGGTTGACGATGTGGAAGAGTCTCGACATTACCCAGACATGTCCTCTCCTGACAATGTCCTCACAGACTTATCCCTTCCTATTGACAATCCTCTAGACATTGATGCCCCTGTAACAACTGCTCTGGAAGGTGACTGTTCAGACACTTCTATTCCAGGTTCCAGACTTCAGGTTGTTTCCACACTACCTAAGCGTCATGTTCTTAGGGACCGTGGGTCAATTAAGCCCCCCAGACGTCTTGTTTGTGAGATGAATGATCATGCAGTTGATGAGGCTTCTTTATCTGCTGTGTCAGTTAGTTCCCTGATTCAGTTCTTTTCAAGTGCACTTTCGGTTTAAGTAACAGGGTTATGTGTGTGCTATTCAAGAGAATGCTTGAGTAGTACTTTTGAGGTTACAGGAACAGTGTTTACAATTCAGGGGTGTAACAGGCACCTTTGAGTCTGTGTTTAGTTAGGAGTTTGATCACCTCCTTTCTTTATATACTCCTTATGGGAGAGTTTTTGAACTGACAGATATATCCAGTTTTGTTCCTGGTATTACAGTTTTTGTTTGCTTTTACCTTTATACACCCATTTTTTTTGCTTTGTTTTGTTTGGTCTGAGGAATTACTCTTCATATTTAGCAGAATTTCAGGGGGGTGTATGTAACAGGTATAAACACTTTGATTATTTTGTAGTGAAATTCTTGCTGAAATATGTATTATAGTTGTCCTGCAGTGTGTGGTTTATAAGCGCCCTCTACTGGTTGGCTATAAATATGACGTAAAACCGGAAGTTCCCCACAGTTGGTCAGCTCTCTGCTGTGGTAAGTCATACAGTTCGGTTATTTTACAAAAGTATCATTAAGTATGCTACAAAGCTAATGTGAAATTTATCATAATACAGTATACAGTTTATTGTAATATACAAAGTTATGCATCAACATTGTGTTGCTACATAACCGTTGATAGAAAACTGTTGATACAAGTTTGGTTTTGTATGAGTTGCTCATAAGAGAATAAATTCATAATGCTACTTTCTCTAGATGGCCACACCAGTAGAGGAGCTAACTACAGTTTCTTTGTGCTGTGAACCACTCATTTTGCAGGTAATTTGTTTTATAAAATGTTCAGAGTTAAGTCCGTTATGTTAACGGTTATATCTTGTACAGTAACGGCTGGTTGTTGCCATGACGACACAACGTTAACTGCTATTTTTTTGTGAACCACCAGAGGGTGCTGTAAGACAATTTAATATTTCATTTTGACGGCTGCCTGTCTTTAATTTTCTAATTTCTTATTTCATTTATGACACAACGTGAACTGTTATTTTTTTGTGAACCATCAGAGGGCGCTGTAGAATAATTTAATATTTCATTTTGACCGCTGTCTGTATTTATTTTTCTATTTTCTTATTTCATTTATAAAAACTAATAAAAAGGAGAAAAAGGATGTTAAGCTAAAATAGGGTTAAAACCAGATTACATTAAATCCATGTTAATTTTAAAACCACTATACGATCATATGTTAAAAAGAGTACAGTATTGTCTGAAATTGTTGTAAGAAAAGTTTTACACACAGTTGGTCAGCTCTCTGCTGTGATGGCCACACCAGTAGAGGAGCTAACTACAGTTTCTTTGTGCTGTGAACCACTCATTTTGCAGTAAAGTTCCACTTCATCCAACCCACTGGCCTCTGAGAGTGTGATTATGACAGGACGGGTCCACAACTGTTACATATATATAT